>JANRMT010048455.1:20438-33630 GCA_026402145.1 Polypterus bichir lapradei
TAGCCACCCTTTGCTCTGATTACTGCTTTGCACACTCTTGGCATTCTCTCGATGAGCTTCAACAGGTAGTCACCTGAAATGGTTTTCACTTCACAGGTGTGCCTTATCAGGGTTATTTAGTGGAATTTCTTGCTTTATCAATGGGGTTGGGACCAGCAGTTGTGTTGTGCAGAAGTCAGGTTAGTTGGACGATCATTTATTTTTCAACAGGACAATGACCCCAAACACACTTCCAGGCTGTGTAAGGGCTATTTGACCAAGAAGGAGAGTGATGGAGTGCTGTACCTGTAAATGGTCATGAAAATAAAGAAAACACATTGAATGAGGAGGTGTGTCCAAATGTGTATATATATATGTATATATATGTGTACAGTAATCCCTCCTCGATCGCGGGGGTTGCGTTCCAGACACCCCCGCGATAGGTGAAAATCCACAAAGTAGAAACCATATATTTGTATAGTTATTTTTATATATTTTAAGCCCTTATAAACTCTCCCACACTGTTTATAAATATTCCCCGCAGAGTTATACAGCATAATCCCTTTGTATTCTCTTAGATATTAGGTAAGATTCATTGAAATTATGTATATAAACACACTGTTTATATACAGTAAAACCTAAATATTATTTTAAAGATATTGAGTGTCTCCAATATCACATATGTTACAGCCATTACGATAGACAGGCCACCAGCAATAAATAAGTACAATGTAAGAAAAACAGTATACAGTAAATGTGTGTACAGTGACACTAAACGTACATACATGTACTAAGTACTGTAAGTAGAAAATTAATTATGGTTACTCACCAACAATGACACGATGACTTGTTCGATAACAATGAGTTTAATTTTACTGCTCAACAAAGAAGAGCGTTACAGCTCTACTAAAGGAGCCACTTCAGGCGATTGTGTAGCACTGCCGTTGTTCTTCTTCTGGCAGTCTTCAATCCAAATCCCTAAAGCAGATTCCATCCAGACTACTGCCTTATTACATCCACTTACAACTCATTTTGCACCCTGGTTAAAAGGACACTGCGGCCGTAGATCTTATATTCCTTTCCTACTTTTTAAATAAAAAGAATTGTAGCCTTCAACAAATCCAAAACGTTTACCTTTTCGGCAATCGTTAACATCTTCCGTTTGCGCTTGGGCATATATATATATATATATGTGTGTGTGTGTGTGTGTGTGTGTATATATATATATATATATATATATGTATATATATATATGTACAGTCCCTGACAAAAGTCTTGTCGCTTGTGTACAAATTGACCTGAAGTGCCGCTAAAATATATTTCTAATCAAGATTTTGTTACAAGAAATGGGTCATTTTAATCCCATCAGCTTTTGTATTAATGTTTCAGTGCAAAATGAAACTGACAAAAAGTATTCTAATATTCACAGCTTGGTAAAGCCCATTGAGTCAATTTTTGGCAAGACATAAGTGTTGTCGCCTTGTCATATGAGCTTCACCTGTGACTAATAATGGATCAATTAGGTCTCAGGTGTGTATAAAAAGAACCCCAGTACACTAGACCTTCACATCAACTGCAACTAGACCTCTGCAAACATGCCTAAGATTCACTCTGAGACTAAAGTGTTGATTATCAAGAGGCTGAAGACCAAATCCACTGCTGATGTGGCAAACACCTTCAATGTGTCTCAGCGTCAAGTTCAGAGGATAAAGAAAAGATTTGAAGAGACTGGAGATGTTTTTGACAAGCCCAGGTCAGGAAGACCCCGCAAGACAACTGCTCGAGAGGACCGTTTGTTGGCTCGAAAATCCAAGGCCAGCCCATTTTCCACTGCAGCAGAGCTCCAAGAGACCTAGTCACCTGAAGTCCCTGTGTCAACCAGAACAGTTTGTCGGATTCTGTCTTGAAATGGCCTCCATGGTCGAATCAGTGCCCATAAGCCAGCACTAAACAAAAGACAATTGAAAAACCGTGTGGCATTTGCCAAGGCCCACAGCCTGCTAAAAGGATGGACGCTGGAAAAGTGGCAGAAGGTGGATTTTTCAGATGAATCTTCTGTTGAATTACACCACAGTCACCGCAAATATTGCAGGAGACCTACTGGAAACCGCATGGAGCCGAGATTTACCCAGAAAACAGTGAAGTTTGGTGGAGGCAAAATCATGGTCTGGGGTTACATCCAGTATGGGGGTATGCGAGGGATCTGCAGGGTGGAAGGCAACATCAATAGTCTAAAATACCAAGAAATCTTAGCTACCTCTTATATTCCCAACCATAAAAAAGGCCAAATTCTGCAGCAGGATAGTGCTCCATCGCATACTTCCATCTCCACATCAAAGTTCCTTAAAGCGAAGAAGATCAAGATGCTCCAGGATTGGCCAGCCCAGTCACCAGACATGAACATCATTGAGCATATGTGGGGTAGGATGAAAGAGGAAGCATGGAAGACGAAACCAAAGAATATTGATGAACTCTGGGAGGCATGCAAGACTGTTTTCTTTGCTATTCCTGATGACTTCATCAATAAATTGTATGAATCCTTGCCAAACCGCATGGATGCTGTCCTTCAAGGTCATGGAAGTCATACAAGATATTAAATTTGGATCTTACAGCACCACTACTTAATTTGCTGACATATTTTTGGATTTGCAGTAAAGTTGTTCATTTTCTGTATAGGCGACAAAACTTTTGTCTTGCCCAAATTTGACCTTTCTGTCTTGATTAAATGATAAATCTTTTTTCAGTGAAACTAATTTATTTCAGTGCATTAAACATCATTCAGGAGGGCTTTAGCTTTTCATATGAGCTATTTCTAACTCCAGTTGATTAATTAAAAGTCAGGTTAATAGCAGGAGTTTCTACAAAATAGAGAAGCGACAAGACTTTTGTCAGGGACTATATATATATATATATATATATATATATATATATATATATATATACATACAGTACAGGCCAAAAGTTTGGACACACCTCCTCATTCAATGTGTTTTCTTTATTTTCATAACTGAAGGCATCAAAAATATGAATGAACACATGTGGAGTTATGTACTTAACAAAAAAAGGTGAAATAACTGAAAACATGTTTTATATTCTAGTTTCTTCAAAATAGCCACCCTTTGCTCTGATTACGTCTTTGCACTTTCTTGGCATTCTCTCGATTCGGTTAAACAGGTAGTCACCTGAAAGGGTTTTCACTTCACAGGTGTGCCTTATCAGGGTTATTTAGTGAAATTTCTTGCTTTATCAATGGGGTTGGGACCAGCAGTTGTGTTGTGCAGAAGTCAGGTTAGTTGGACGATCATTTATTTTTCAACAGGACAATGTCCCCAAACACACCTCCAGGCTGTGTAAGGGCTATTTGACCAAGAAGGAGAGTGATGGAGTGCTGTAAATGGTCATGAAAATAAAGAAAACACATTGAATGAGGAGGTGTGTCCAAACTTTTGGCCTGTACTGTATATGTATTTGTGTGTGTTAAGTTATAAACAACTGCTGAGTAGCATTAGTCATCAGCCTATTTTTTCTTTTAATATAATTTGACAGGAAAATAAAATGTATATGACACTGTCAGTTATATAATCTGTTTTATTAAAAAATGGAAAACGTCTTTTTTGAACGATCTTATCCATGCATTTCTGGCATATGCACATTTCATGTTTTACTTCTGTTCACTAGAGAATGTCATTTTTAATGTGGACACTTGTTCTTAAAATGCAGTAAAACATAAACATTTGCCATAGTGAACAGAATATGAAAGTCAATCCTTTCACACCTGCGTCTCTTACACAGCTAAACAGATTTATTATGTTTATTCCGTCCTACATTTTTATGACTATTGCTGTTTTACTTGGGAGGTGGTTCTATCAATACAAATGAAGCTGGTTGTTTTAGGTACAAAAATCTTATCCTTTACCTATTACATTGGTGTTTAATGAAAGTACTTTATGCTTCTCTTAACTCGCAATAATACATTTTGCGATATTATAAAGTTACAGTTTCTTGTATTGTGTATGAACTAACCATATATTTTTTTGTTTAGAAGTGCTGTAGTTTACTATATCATTAATCCTTAACTGTTAAAAAGAAAAGACAGAAAAGTACAAAACACTTGTATTGGCAGGTGGTAGATGATGTTTCAGACCTTCCTGCTGTGTGGAATTGCCTCAGCTTATTGTAACCTTGCTATGAATTAATAGTAGGTTGTGAAAGGAGATGGACATTTCAGTAGTGTTTTGAGATAAAATAGAAATTTGTGAATTATGTTATTTTTGTAAAACATTTTGAAAAGCAACACATAGCCTTGTATTTTTCACTTGCTGTTATCTGCACTAGTAGCTGATGCATTGATGACTTTTATTTTTAATTCCCAGACCAGAACACAACAACATATTTTCTAAGTCCATGGAAAAAAATAAATTTTCAAACCAGTTCATCCGTTACACTGGTCTGCCTTTGAATTGGTTTTTAATGCATTTTATAAAGTAGGTTATGTTTTATGTTTTTCAGGTTATGTGTTCAATAAAAGATTCTACTTATTGTCAAGTTTTATAATTTTTTAAAATGTGTATATTTTGAAATTTATAAATTAACAGCTGATTTGATAGGAGTAATTAATTTTTTGATCCAAGTATAAAGCTGGACAAAACCCAGTATCCCTTGATAATAAAGTATGAGACTAAATAGGGAAGCAGCGGTTACAGATTTTCTGCCTGTTTGTTTTGGTCAAGTTTAAGTCATGGCCATCATTTTAATTGTGCAATTGAGTACATAACAGAAGCTACTTCTCCACACTGGCCTTGGAGTTTCACCTGTAAAAGTTTCATTAAATTGCTAATGTTTTTGTGACCAATTTGACTCCTCTCTTTTCCATTATTAATAACAGATAATTGATCATTTTGTATTTTGCTGTTAAATATAAATATAATATTTTAAGAATATTGTATTCAGCAGGGGTCTCAAGCTCCTTGGACGTTATGCACCTTCATTCCAGCCCAATTAGTAATTAGTAGTGTATACATATATTTTTAGGTAAACATTAGTTCATTAGATTATTAAGTTTCAGTTCATTTTGATTCTTTTATTGTCAGCTCTATTGAGAGACATCAGTTACCCCTGTTTTCTTAACCAGTACAGTTAGCAAGGTGAACCACAGCAACTTGGTCCAATTCGTACATGTGTGTTCTCAGCACAAAGAACCTGCTTCAATAACATATTTAGAAAGAAACACAATACTAAAAGTGAAGAACTGCTCTAGTTCATAAAACATTGTGATACATTTTTTCGAAAGTGAAAAATCTGAAATATTACTAATTCTGATGATTCAGAATTAGAGCACTAGTTAGCCTTGGCATTGGTTAACAGCCTGAATTGGTTTTTGACTAAGAAATTGGCTATTGTGAAAGACCAATGTTCACCCCTGTGATATACAGTAATGCTATTAATTAGTGCCTCTCCAAGCAGAGACTTTTAATGATTCTTTCTCATTTACCCTGCTGGGAAGTCAGAAAAATGTTTGAACTGTTTTCCTCTTAGAAAAATATATATTTCTTGCACTACCTTTAATCATCGGAAGGGCAGTAGCAGGTATATAAAGAAAAAAGACTGCAAGAGAGTCTGTCGTCTGTCTTTGTGTTGTTCTGTCAAACAAGGTATTTTAGCTGTTATTTTTCTTTAATTAACAGGTTAAAAAGTTACTTCTAGCTTCTAGTAAGCTGATTGCTTGACTTATTGTTGGAATGTGGAAAATCATTACATTTTTTGAGCTTCTTCAAATTTATTACATTTATTACTATTTTATTTGCTTTTTGAATATGTTTCATAATGTTCTTTTTGTACATTTTTATTTTTCATAGTTAATTCTAGTGTCTTCATTTTGTATAGAGGCATCTATATGGGCCATCTTCTTTCGAAAAATGGTAATCGTGTGAAGAAGAGAAAACGAAAACTGAGGAAGAACTGCTTCTTACACGGGCCTTGCATGTTATGTTTTATTGTCCACAACACCAGCAGCATAGACGAGGACTGTCTTGAGAGTGCTTCAAAACTTGCAGAGCGTTACGCTACCCTCAGCTCTCCGGAAGATTGTGCAAAGTTTCTCTTGTCTCCGAAGGAGCTAGCCATCTGGGAGGAACAAGGCAAAAGCTTGCTCTCAAGTGTTCCTGCCAAGTTAATTGGACCACAGCTTTTCCGGACTGTCTCGAGTGAATACTCTGAGATGGTCTGCAAACGCAAGTGCACAGGTGTGCAGAAATGCACTCCTTGTAAACAACCACGTTGCACTTTCCAGGAGGTGACAGAGGGCAGCATTTCTGGTGATCCAGAGCCACAGTGCCGCATTCATCTTTGTCCTTTACCTTCTTCATCCTCTGAATGTTCCAGTATTGGGCTGCAGGTAGACTTGGGGGAGGGCCCTGAATCTGCCCAGTGTCAGAGCTCTTCTTTGATTAGTGAAATTGTCTCTCAGGAGAACAGACGAGAACTTAAAGTATGTGAAACTGACCCTCCAAATATAAATCAGCTTCCTTCTTCCATTCTGCTAAAGGTTAGTAAGACTTGAATTTTTACAGCTTTGTCTTCAATGTATATATTCACTAATGTTAGCAAACAATATAAACCTGAATTTAAAAAATAAAACTAAACAGGAGAATAACAGTAGCATTGTACAGAGTACAAGGAAATTCTTGCTTGCATGTCTGACCAACATTAGTCTACCCTGTTGCTTGTACAATATATACCTTGTCAGTTATATGATAAATTATACATGTATGTTGTCAGTTACTTATACAAAACCTTGGTATTTTTCCTTTTTCTTGTACATGTGTTTATGGATGACTCTTTCCTATGGAGTAATATGCAGAGTTGAGAAATGGCCTATATACGAGATGTACCATCTTGTACTATATCTGTACTCGCAGGAAGTTTTGTTGATAGTACATTCAGATAGAAAATATACTGTGGAGGCTCTGCTGCATATGTACCAAGCAATGATTGTTTGGCTCTGAATTCTGTCTGCTGACATGAGAGAGCCAAACAACCTGTTTTTGGCTTTTGAAAAAACAGTTTAACACAGGTAAAGTTGACACAAACAGAGGTAACGATGGTGAATGCATTTTAATTCATGCATTAGGTATGATGAGCCTTGAATTGCCTTTACTGTTTAGGTTTCATTTTGAAATCTGATTTTTAGGCGCAGTATCTGTGACATAATACAGTATGTCCTGTTGTTTATTATATTACAGTAGATATATTTAGGTTTAATTTTTATATACATCACATAATAAATCTATCCCTTGAAATGGTGAGAAAAACTGACAATTCACTCACAAATATCCATGGGAAAATGACATAGACTGTGTACACAAGTGTTCTTTCTACATGCACTTATAGGAGATTTGTGTACGTTCATTCAGCTGTATTGCAAATTCCACTCTAACTGGCATTAGCTGATATGTAAATGCTTATTTGACATGTAAATTAAGCACTGTGTTTCAGTCAAATTATTTTTAATACAGCAGTTGTATGCTTCCACTTGTCCCAATGTCTTTTATGTAAATCTCTTGCAGTATTAAATTATATAGACCTATAGTAGACCTGAGGCAAACAATGTTAAGTATTCAAGGGTTTTGTGATTGTCATGGGAAATATATAAGAAAAATTAAAACACTTTTCAAATATTATTACACTGGTAAATGTAATACTTTTCCTTTGGTCATTTATAGACTTATGTCTATTCTGCCAAAGCAGACAAGTAGCCTTTTCAAGTTTTATTTTTACTGCCTCTTTTATTAGATTCTGTATGTAGCAGTCTGCGGTGGGCTGGCGCCCTGCCCGGGGTTTGTTTCCTGCCTTGTGCCCTGTGTTGGCTGGGATGGGCTCCAGCAGACCCCCGTGACCCTGTAGTTAGGATATAGCGGGTTGGAATAATGGATGGGATGGATGTATGTAGCAGTAGCTGGCATTTTTGGGCAATAATGAGTGAATGTGTAAATGCACCAAGTGTATTGTATGTTAATTATGTCAAGTACTGTATTGGTAATAAGCATTTCAGAGTGCCATGAGTAAGGTCATGTGCCATTAAACAGCATACCATTCAGTATTACTGTCCTTACTGCATTGGTTTTTTTTCTGTATTATAAAACATTCTCTCTTCATTTTAACCTAGTAGATAACAAGTTATTTTTTCAACATTTATTTTCGAAAATGTAATTTTGACAAGCATTTTACTTTTTTGAAAATCATTTCAATAGCAGACATTTTTTCCTAAATGTTAACTTGAATTATGGGGGGGGACTGTATAATATAATTTTCTTATTATAAAATGCTCCAAATTTACTGAAATAAAAGAATTATCTGTCATGTACATCTGAAATCAATTAAAGCCTCTTTGTCACAGATCATGCTTTTTATGCCTCAGGATGGCACATTTATTCAAAAGAAAGTGACATGCATCTTTTAGCTTTGCATTGTGATGAAACCTACAGAATTACTATATGCATAAAAAATGGTTGGGATTATGTCCTGTTCCAGTGGGAGTTTATAGCACATATGGGGCAAAAAATCAGATATTAATATGAACAAGCTAAGCCAGCTTAGGTTTTTTTACTTAGAATATAGCCATTTCGTGTTTTGTTTTGAAGTTCTTCTGTAGGACAGACTTGAGTGTGGTATGTCTGCATTAGTGTGTATGCAAAGGCATCAGCTTTGCTCAGTATGGATACATGCAAGACCATATTATATGATGTAAACGGCACTATATAGCGCCTGACCCGACACAGAGTGGACACTGGAGGCACGTGTAAAATAAAAGGACTTTTATTTCTCTTCAGCTGGAGGGCACGTCTTCCCCGTAATCCCCCCAGCCACAACACAGTCCCAAGCACCAGTAACCACCAGTGCAGCACAATCACAAACACTCTTCTTGACACCACCACTCCTCCCTCACAACCTTGTCCTCCTCCACCCGACTCTGGCCGATGAGTGGTGGTTGCTGGCTCCCTTTTATAGGTCACCTGGAAGTGCTCCAGGTGTTTGATCACCAAGATCCGACGGCACTTCCAGGTGTGATGAAGCTGTTGCCCACACGGGCTCAGGAGTCCCAAACACAGCACCCCCGGGCGGTACCTGTGGGACCCAACAGGGCTGCCCCCAACTCCAATTCCCAGGGAGCCCTGTGGGAAACTGAGGCACTACACCAGGCCAGGGGGGCGGCCGTCTAGCGTCCAGGGGGAGGTATTGCACTGTCCAGGGCTGCTCCCCCTGAATACAGTGTGCAGGGGCGTCCCGACTGGGCATGGACGCCAGACGCCTGTCACAATGCATAATCTTTTTGATTTGTTAGCTTCTGAGCTAGATCCACCATAATGTGAAGGTGGATCTTATCTGTGTACATCTTGCAAGCCTGAGAGGTCCTGTGTTTTTTCCATTATGATAACACAGATGCTAACTTTTGATGCACCAGAATGAAAATTCCTGGCCGAAGTTCAGAAAATATAGGGCTAAATGTGGAATATCTTTTTGCTCCTTTGTGTTCGCACCACAGTATATACCATGTGAGTTAAATTAATCAATGTTGATATATGCTTTTCAATTAAGTGAAATTATAAAACTTCAAGTTGATGAAAAATACTTTTATTAAAGTTTCAAAGTAGGACGTATTAAAATGTATCTTCTGACTTTTGCTTGTTTTTACAATGCCAAACATTCCTCTGGAGTTGTTCGCACACAGTCAGCAATCTTTGTCCATGTATCATGTTCCTGATCAGTGCATTGCCTAATGCCTAGTTTGCAGTATTTTATGTATGTTACTGTTCAAGAGCATACAAAGATGGGCAATGTTCAGTTTAGTTGTGGCATTATAAGAACTGATGCCCTTGAACTTTTATCTGGTAAATAGCAGGTTAAGAAAATATTTATGTATTTATTTATGTAGTTGGAACTTCTGAAAAAGCACGTAAAGACCACTGCTTTAGTCTTTATAATCTAAGCACGTATTCACACTAAAAATAGGTTTTATATACTGTATCTCTGAGAACTAGACTTAGCTGTTAAGCTATTAAGGAATAAACTTTAATAAATGAAGCCATTGAAATATTTGTTATAATAAAATTACATTAAGCTAATGATCAACTCAATCTTTGAAGGAAAGATACTGTGGCTGATTACTTTAGGGGTTGTGCTGGTAACAATGGCTGATAGTCCCCCTGAATAAAATCTTGTAGCTGCAAAAAATACAATTGAGCCCGTTGTAAAAAATGTTTTGAAAGCAAGTGATGTAAATCCTTTAGAACTTATTTTAAACAAATTTATTTTCCACACATTTTCCCAATCCATTAGGAGAGCTGTGAAATTAAATAATTGAGTGTAGTTGTCAAGATAAGTGCTTGGGATGTACAATTTGTACTTGAGTCACACCATGCTTTGCACAGATTAATGAGGACTTAATCTTGTCAATGGCTGATTTACATTCTTTACCTGAGATTCTGATTATAAATCCTTTTTCCAACACTGCCTTAAAACATCTCGGGAGGAACGTTTTGAAAGTAAGTGGTAAGGTGGAAGCATATTACATGACTTTCAGTCTGAGGGGATGTTGGATCTTTTTGCCTTTGAGTATTTGGTTAACTGACAAGAAATCACTGAGGATGATGGATTGCACATTTTTTTTTTTACAAAAGTACAAAGTTCCAAAGTGTCATGAACTCGCTACATTCTAACTTAAAGTTAATATGCTTCCTGACAGTACCAGTGACTGTAAATGGGGCTTTTCAGATATAACAAGTTCAGCCACAATGTTAGCCCTTTTATTTTAGTTTTAGTGATATGAAAAACACAATACATCAAACAAATGTACCTCTTTTCTGTTTGCATGGTCCAAGACACTCACATTTTATCTTTTCATTTTGTAAACTTTGCATGCATTGTACTTTCAGATGAGAGTACTCCTCACACACATAAGCCTAGCCTTTATGACTTAAAATTAAATAAAGCCCATTTAGTTTTTTTGGGACAAGCAGAAGACTGGTCTGAGTCAGTTGCTGAATATGTCAAACTACATGGCCTTCCTTTATGATAGGATGCTGCTGCTACCACTGACTTGGTAAAATTACAGTATGTAAATGAAGTCTATGACCGAAAATCACTGTGTGTAATAGGGACTATAGAGTTTAGAAAGGCAGAATAGTTTCTAACCAGATATTAAAGGAAGATTAGGGATGCCTGGTGTTTAACAAAATTTCATACTTGCATATAATAGTAACAAATGGTTTTCTAGAAGATTTGATAAATAGATATATCTGATGTCTGTGACTTCTTTGAGTTCAAAATGAATGTACTATGAGAATACATTGAGAAAAGTTATAAAAACGTTTAGAAGGATGTTCATTGTAACAATATTATTTCTCCTTGCTAATTAATGTGACAAAGTGACCACCTAATACAGTGGATGTCTGAAATTATATTTATATTAATTTTTTTTTAGTTATGATTTTAAGGTATTAGTGAAAACTTATCAAATGCAAACCAAAGGGCAGGACCATTGACTGGAAATAATAATGCCTTATTCAAATTAATCTTAATCCCATTCTATGGAGTTCCTTCAATTTACCTAATACAGATATATTTTTACCATTAAAAATGTATTATGTCATCTCCACAAAAGAATACTGTCTGCTCTATATCCCTTACGTATCTGTTTGCTTATGATTACAGGTGATGAGTGGAACAATAGCAAATATTTTTGTTGACAGAAGGCAGTAGTCATTTCTGTGCTCTAAAGTAACATACCCAGCACGACTAACATGCTTCTGCTCTAGAGTATAATAGCTTAATAAATATGCATTAAGTTATGTCACAAAGCCACTTTTTTGTAGTGCAGTAAACAGATATTCATATACAACTCTATCAAATGCTTTGTCTGTGTAAATGGGTAATGAGTGCATTCTCAGGAAGCTAAATGGCTGTGGAAGAGTATATTCCATTGAACATTTATCAAACATTTGATTATATTTGCTTCTTCTTTCACAAATCCAATTTGATTTTTGTGAAATTATACATTGAAGTAGATTTTCCATTAATTTTTCTATGTCCAAAATGTTAACATTGTTTTCGAGTGATGAAATTGGTCTGCACGATGTGCATTCCAGTGCTTTTTGCATTTTTCTTTGGAAAGACTGTGATTGAAACCTGCCTTAATGTTTAGGTGGAACACTTTAGCTTTCCCAAACATAGCTAGTATTTATGGACTTAATTGATTGGATATAACTTTTTAATAGAATTTTATTGGGCATTCATCTGGAAATTTGTATATTTTATTAGGTCCTGCATGTAATCTTTCTGTCTTTAGAAGATCTGAAAAAATTGGTCAAAAATGTGTTATTTTATTTGAATTAAACCTCTTCTTAATTTTGTACATGTATCTTGTATGCTGTACTCTCTTTTTGTCTTTTTTTTTTTAGTTACTGAGAAGTGCTTGTTCGTAGTAAAATGTGTAGTTGAAATAACAGCTTACCAATACTTAGTTGAACTCCTTTGATAGCATGCTCAGTAACAAGCTGCACACTTTCTAGAAGCTGTGCAAAACTCATTTTCATTGTATCGGTATTGACTCATTTTTTTTTGATTTCAGTTTAATTTGCCGTTGGCTTCTAATTTTTTTTTTTGGAAAAAATGTAAGATCCAAAAACTTGTCATGAGTTTAATAGATGGACAGTGTAATTAAAATGTTTCTGCCATGATTCTTTATCATGTCATAGAAGAAAAAAAGATATCTGATATGACCTTTTTTTTTTTTTTAGAGTATTTGTTCAAGTCAGTCTATTAAGAAATGTATTATTTTAAATAGTACTTTTGTTTTTAAAATCACAGGGGATATTGAAAATTGGAATCGTACGTAAAGAAGCTAAACATTAATATAAACTTAATTTCATTTTTATATTAATGATTTCCACAAGTAAAACTGTTTTTTTGTCAAAAGGTTCAATTAAAGCTAATAATACTTTACTTTTCTAGTAAGAGTTAACTGTAAGATACTACTGGAATTGTCTCATTTTGTATAAACATAAATAAATTTGTGCTGTACAGCTAGTAAACAGTGAAATTTAAATTAAATACTACAGATTGCTTTAATGTACAATCCAATTATTTTATGTAATCTGCAAATTGCTTTGTACAGTGGTGTGAAAAACTATTTGCCCCCTTCCTGATTTCTTATTCT
>JANRMT010048461.1:0-10486 GCA_026402145.1 Polypterus bichir lapradei
ACTGGGGGATTTGGTCGTTTGGACACAATATAAAAGAACGCTGGAAATTTGCCAACCTTTGAAGACCTGCGGGAGTGAAAGATATAGACTCCAACGCCACCTCCGTTGTGACAGCAAAAGAAGCCATTTCTACACGACCGAATCCCCGAGGTTAAAAATATGAAATGTGACTGGTCTTCCCTGTCGTTTTATAGCAATGTAAGCCGCATTAAACAAGCTAAGTATATTCTGTCTTTTCTGTGACTTTGTTGCCGCCTATCGCCGAAAAGAGGGATATCGCCGTTATCATTTATAATTATTTAAATAAAGGGTTATTAAAACGCCGCAGTATAAAAGAACATATTTCCACGGAGCTAACACTTCCATCGGAAGCAACTTCCTAAAGCCTAAAGTCACAAGTAGTGAGCAGAGGGCATGCTCAAAAATGTGTATAATGCCATGAAAAGTGCCTGCTGACACTTTAGTATGCAAGCAATGGTATGTGCATTCTTGCTCCGATGTAGAAGGGAGCTGAGTTTATCTCTGTTATAGCGCGTCTATGTGAAAACAGCAGTGTCAGATGCGGGGGTGGGGTGTGTTTGGGCTCGTGAACGTGGCTGAGATAATAAAACTGACTAAAAAAAAAAACCAAAGCTAACTTTTACAAGTATCATAAATTACACCGACTGTTACAGACTGAAATCAAATGTATGTTTTTATTCTAAAATAGTAAGACTAAGAGCAGTTTACTTCTCAAAATGGAGTGGTGCAGGATCAAACTCACAACTTTTAGACTCCCAGTCAGCAGCTGATTCTATTGCGCCACAGAGGCAGTAATAATGAACAGGTGTCAATGTCGCATGTTAAGGCGGCTTTTTGTTTCTGCAGTTATATTTTTGAATAAAAGTGCAATTGTTGTGTTAGATTTGTATCTTTTGTGAAAGTATTTCTTTGATACTTCAGGCTTCATACATTATATAGTTTATGCCTACATTTTGGCATCTACTAGTAGAATATAAAAAACGTTTCTGTTTTAACAATGTGTTTACACAGATTACTATAGAAACGGAACAGACATGAAATGCGTGTGTTCCAAACAATGATCTATTATTTCCACTCTAAAACTCCACTTCACTCCCAGAAAATCAATCAAGGCATGAGCTGGGAGAAGTTTGTGCACGTTCTAAGTTGGTGGGGCAATGGAATAGCCGGCTACTTGCAGCCTGATTTTATCAGCACATTTAGATGACAAAAGACACTGGTGGAGAGCTGTGAACGATTTTAAGAAGCGATTTAAAGTGAGACGGATTTACGAGTTTTTTCGTAGGCTCTGGTAATTCTAGTGTTAAGTGACAGGAGTGCAATACATAATAGCCCTATATAGTCTCATCCTGCTGGTAAACCGAAACAGCCACAAACCTATATTTGGGTTCGATTTAAAACAAGCATGACTGGCTTCAAAAGAAAACCAAATGCATCATCCCCGGTGTTTTTTAGGCCGTTCCAGACTCTGCAATAAAGCAATGGACACTTGCGTTTCTACTCTCACAGCACTTATCCCTTAAACACTTCTAGGAATGTGCTGCATCTTTAATCAACTTAACAGTTAAATCTAGGTGTTTATTTGAGAGGAAATGTGTTGGTCAACAGCTGGAATGGATTTGTTTAGCTCTGCGTTCTGACAGTTTATAGCAAACGTGGCCATTAATGCTTAAAACAGGACCTCAAGTGACGGGATTGCAATACATAATAGCCCCATATAGTCTCATCCTGATGGTGAACTGAAACAGCCACAAACCTATCTTTGGGTTCGATTTAAAGCAGGCACGACTGGCTTCAAAATAAAACCAAACGCATCATCCCCGATGTTTTGTAGGCCGTTCCAGACTCCGCAATAAAGCAATGGACACTCGCGTTTCTACTCTTACAGCACTTATCCCTTAAACATTTCCAGGATGGCTCCACCTCTGAAATCGAATTAACAGTTAAATCTAAACATTTATTTGAAAGGAGATGTGTTCTTCAACAGCTGGAATGGGTTTGTTTTGCTCTGGTTTCTGGCTCTTTATAGTAAACACGGTCATTAATGCTTAAAACAGGACTGCATGTAACGGGACTGCAAAACAATATAGCCATATATTGTCTCATCCTGCTGGTGACCCGAAACAGCCACAAACCAATCCTTGGGTTTAGTTTAAAGCAGGCATCACTGGCTTCAAATTAAAACCAAACGCAAAATCCTCTGTGTTTTGTAAGCCGGTCTCACTTCAGCAAAAGAGCAATGCACACTCGCGTTTCAAGTCTGTTTACGATGGGAGTGTTAGCTCCGTGGAAATATGTTCTTTTATATTGCGGCGTTTTAATAACCCTTTATTTAAATAAGTATAAATTATAACGGCGATATCCCTCTTTTCGGCGATAGGCGGCGACAAAGTCACAGAAAAGACAGAATATACCTAGCTTGTTTAATGCGGCTTACGTTGCTATAAAACGACAGGGAAGGCCAGACACATCTCATTTTAACCTTGTGGATCTTCGGTCGTGTAGAAATGGCTTTTTTGCTGTCACAACGGAGGTGGATTGGAGTCTATCTCTTTCACTCCCGCAGGCCTTCAAAGGTTGGCAAGTTTCCAGCGTTCTTTTATATTGTGTCCAAACGACCAAATCCTCCAGTACAATGCCAAACAAGGTAGACAAACTGGGCTAAGCATCAGACAGTCAGATCATATAACACCTAGGCCTTTTAGGGCTGACAACAGCTGTCCTTGTCTGTCTTATGCTTTGCCTAGCCCAGCAATTCTGAAAGCTGACACTCTGTGCTAGAGCTGGCTCAGCTCTTCATGGCATGTTACACAGATAAAGAATGAAAAATACATTTAAAGAGAGCTTAAACAGATACAGTGACACAATTCTTAATATTACAACAAACTTATTATAACAGACCACCCTTTGTCACTGGATCTGTGACAAAACAATCCCTGAGAATCTTATTCACAAAGCAAAAGGTACTCAGTCCCCCTTCACTATGTAAACAGCTCCTCAAGAATGCTTGTAAAGCCGTGGGGTGTAATGGCTATCTAGCTCCTGCTTCACCCGTCTAATACGCAAATGTAAGTAAATGTTTGTAATGGTAAAAATGATAATCATAATAATTAACAGTACAATTGGATGAACAAGTACATTTAAAATAGTGTTACTTGATGGTGACCACTTAGTGAAAAAATCCCACCAGTGATGTGTCGATATCTCTTCAATTTCTTCTGCAGAGGTAATTACTTTAGTTTCATCAGTTTTCAATCTTACTAGTAGGTCCCTTGCTTTTTGTAACGTTACATTAAAAAGATGTTTATATTGTTTAGCATGCTCTAAAATCGCTTTATATTTAGGTAGTTCTATTTCGTAGGCAAATTGTAAATTCAGGAATGGGTTAGCTTCTGCTTCCCAATGTATATCCTCCCATGTAGTTAACATGTAGGTTCTTCCATAATAGTCATCTCGTATATTACTCACATTGGTGCGACAGGATACCCCTGGGCCCTTGTAGTGGGTACCATCACTCCAAGTGATGTTATTTATTGTCACTGCACATGCAGAAGTAGTATCAGTTTGAAACACTTCAGTGGAGTTTACTGCTATTTGGCGCCAATAACAGTCTCCAGCTAAAGGATGCAAACAGGGGTGTGGCAATGTACCCACCCTTTGACATACGAACCCTTCTTGCCAGTTATAACAAAAGGCAGGTTCAACAGTATTATTATTTAGATCTATCCATTGTCTGTCTACTATGGGTGCCCACCATGTTCCTCCTAGTAAAACAGGTAAGACATGAAACGGACACCAAACATTGTCTTCTTCAGCAGTGGTTGCTACCTGAAATACAGCTTGGCATATTGATTCCTCACAGATGAAGGACTTAGGCTGCAACCACCAGTCTGATGGCAATTTTAGTTCTTTTCTCCAATGTTGGGGGTTTTTGAATCCCCAATCTGTCTTAAAATTTAAATACTGCTGTATAGCAATAATCTGTTTTAAATAGCAAGCTGATTCTTCATCTATGGCCCATTGGCTTTGCAAACCAGTCCATAAGGACTCATTTAACCACCCATGGTGCATCTTCCATAACAGCAACTCCTGTATATGCCTGTCTGCCAACTCTGGCCCCCAATGAGCCAAAGTTTGCAAACTATTGGCTTGTTTCACACCAATAGATGATATTTTGTGATATATTGCGGCTATATCAGCAGTATTAAGAGATCCTAAACCTAAACCTCCTACTCCTAAACCAGTTCCTATAGCTCCCCATATGTCTCGCTTTGGCCTTCGTTTTATTTCTACCTTATGAGGAGGCCATAAAGATTGTATGTTTCTACAATTATATGTTGCACCTGTACTGTGTGGTACTATATGTTCTCCTCTTGGAAACTCGTGACGTTTTATATCAAACCCACTAACATTAATGTTGAGTGCTACAGTAATTATTTTATGTGCTATCCTAGCTTTTTTACAACCTTTCATTTGTCTAAGTAATGTTGCATCAAATGGGTAACCATTCCCTCTCCTAGTCTTATGAATTTCCCATAACATTACTGCTACTGTTACATTCGTTGTTGCTTCCTGTTTAACCACATATAATATTACATCATTCTCGGGTGTTGATATTGCAGTCAACTGTTGCCCCCCTTCAATTGTCCAACATGATAGTCCATCAGAATCAGGTTTACAGTTCATCATAGCCAACCAGACAGATACGTTATTATGCACAGTCACAGTTATTGCAGTGTCTTCATAAGTCATCACAGGTAAAGGTAATAAGTCAGGATATTCCAGTTTCATGGGAAATGGAGCCGTAGATGTCTTGTCTCGTAACTGCCAGGTACAGTTCTTGGTAAGGGTGAAGTTCAAGGTCACATACTTTTCCATTCCTGGCGTATCAGCAGCCCAAAAGACTTTGTTATAGGGGGTGCATCGACTCCATCCGGTCCATAAACCATCTATCCCGATTATTCCACATGTGAGGATAATCTGTGTAAGGGAAAGCAGAGGGGCGACTGAGAGCCCGTTAAAAGAACCATTCTAGTGTCTCCTGGTCCTGCAGCTATTATTTCTCCTGCCCTAGGCTTTTGCCCTGGAGTTAAAACCCATACCTTCCCTCCAATTTCTCCTTTAAACTGTTCAATACTGACTAAAACAGGTGTGACTTTTTCTATGTGCAATTTACATATGGCCTGTCCTTCAGCTATGTGTATGTCTTTACTGCCTTGATTTTTCAATACTAAATACCATTCAGTTAAACAGATCTCTAATGTCGTTGTTAAACATGCATCTGTTACAAGCATTTCAACATTTATTCTAACCTCCCATTCCTTTGGCCATTGACCTGTTATTCCCAAGCTGAGTCTTTCTAAGGAGTTTATCTTAATTATAAGTGATTTAGGTGCCCTAACCAATAACCCAGTGGGAGTTAATTCATTGTTTGCCAGTGGACTAATTGTTGTCAGGCGGAGGGCACACACAGGTGGCTCTCCTCCGACATTCTGATGTCTCATAAAAGGTGTGGACCCAGCCAACGGACGATTATTGAGATTAAATAAGGCTTGCTTTAAAACTTTAGTCCAGCCTTTAAGATGATTGTGCCCAGTTAGTTTTTTAACTTGTTCTTTCAACAGGCCATTCATTCTCTCAATAAGTCCTGCAGCCTGTGGGTGATACGGAATATGCAAAGTCCACTGAATGCCAGCTCCTTGAGCCCACTCTTGTACGTCTCTTCCAGCAAAGTGGCTTCCTTGATCACTTTGGATTTCTTCAGGTACTCCATATGCTTGGATTAAATGGCTCAGTCCATTAAGTGTAGCTTTTTGGTCAGCTCTTGTTGACGGATAAGCTTGTAACAGTCCAGAATAAGTATCTACTGCAGTTAAAGCATATAATAGTCTATTTTCTCGTGGCAGTGGCCCAATGTAATCCACCTGCCAAATTTGTCCTGGTCCCATTCCTCTCTTCAGTTTACCAGTTGCCTTCTTCTGTAGGGGCCATTGTTTTACTTCTGTGCATGTGGAGCAATTGTTCACTATTTGTTTAACAATATCAATAGTGACTGGTATACATCGTTGATGACACCATTGATATGTTTTTTCTGCTCCCATGTGTCCTGCAGTTTCATGAGCCCACCTTGCTAATGATATTAAGGAAGGCTCGATTACATTTACTTCAGCATAGGTGCACAGGTCTTCATTCTCTACAGAGGCTTCTTCCAGGTTGATTTCTCGAACAGCAGGTATTAGATCAGCTTGTTGGTTATATAGCCTCTCAAGGGATATCAGAGGGGCATGGGCATCTACATGACCAATGAGGGTTTCCCCTCTTGTGCCCATTGTCCAAAGCTGCTCCCACAGTTCTGCGCCACCCCAGAGTTCTCTTCCATGAATAGTCCAAGCAGCTCTTCTCCACATTGTGATCCACACTGTTAGTCCTTGAAAAACTGCCCAGCTATCAGTATAAACAACAATAGGGAAGCTTTGATTTTCTGTTAAAGCCATAGCGACGGCAATAAGTTCAGCCCATTGGCTTGATTTACCTTCCCCCTGTTGCTTCAGGATGGTCTCAGTGTGAGGTTGATAAGCCACTGCTCTCCAAAGCCTTTTACCTCCTTCCACAGTTGCTGACCCGTCTGTGAACCAGCTGTTCTCCTGTTGCACTGGTGTCAAATGACTGTATGCTGGTGCTTCTTTAAAGGGCGACTCCACTACAGGCAGAACAGGTGGTATGTCATCTGGATCCTCATAAATCACAGCTCCGGCCATAGCCCCTTGTAAAGCACTCGTGTCTTTGCCTTCAAAGTGTGCTCTTGCTTGCAAATACCATTTCCACTTGCATAAAGTTTGATTTTGGGCAGCGCCTGCTCTCGCTCCCAGGCCATTATCTCTAACCCACCCAGCAATGGGCAAGTTAGTGCGTAACTTTACCGGAGCAGGACCTGTCTGTCTCTCAGTGTGCAAAAGAGCCCAGTATGCTGTAAGAAGCTGCTTTTCAAGTGGTGTATATTTAGTCTGTGAGCCTGTTAGTTGTCGGCTCCAGAAACCGATAGGAATTCGTTTGCATCCATTTTTCTGCCATAGGCTCCACGTCGCAATATTATTCTGTTCTGTGGCTTCTAGTTCAAAAGGCAAATTAGCTTTTAAAGGTCCCAGTCCTTGGTGTTGGACTAAAGCTTCTTTAGCTGCCTCAAAAGCAATTTGTTGTTTTTCTGTCCATTCAAACTGTGCCTTTTTCTTCACAACATCATGTATAGGTCTTAAAATAAGTCCCAAATGTGGCACAAATGCTCTCCAAAAGCCCATTAAACCCACAAAGGATTGAGCTTCTTTTTTGTTAGTTGGTGCCTTTAATTTATACAAAGAGTCAATTACTTTTTGGGGCACTCGTTTTTCTGGTCCAAACCACATCATGCCCAGAAATTTAACTTCTCTGGCGGGTCCTTGGATTTTGTCTTTATTTATTGCCCATCCTCTGCTCTCCATGTGGGATATTAAAACTGGCAATGCATTTGTTACTGCTGCTTCATCCCCAGTTAACATTATATCATCCACATAATGGAAACATCGTACCTTTTCTAAATTTGAGCAGGTAGCCAGATCTCTTGCTACAAGTCCATGGCACAACGTAGGGCTGTGTAGGTATCCCTGTGGCAGTACTTGAATGGTGTACTGTCTGTCCTTCCATGTAAATGCAAACTGGTCTTGACTTTGGGTTGCAATTGGAATAGAGAAAAATGCATTAGCCAGGTCAATAACAGCATGCCACTCTCCTGCATTAGCCATGATGTCTTCTATGATGGTCACAATATCAGGAACTGCAGCAGTCAATTGCGGTGCTTTAGCATTTAGACCTCTGTAATCGATTGTCATTCTCCATGAACCATCCGGTTTTCTGACTGGCCACACTGGAGAATTGAAAGGGCTTACTGCAGGTCGAATAATTCCTACCCGCAATAACTCTTCCACTGTTTCTCCTATTTCTTGCAAACCTCCTGGCAAACGATACTGTTTTAAATTAACAGGTGTGTCAGGGACTGGAATTTCTAAAGGGGTCCATTTTGCCTTTCCTCTTACTATTGCTTTTACTGTTCTACACATGACATTACGAATCCCAAAAGAAAATGTTCCCCATTCTGTTTGCAATGACTTTCCTGTAAGAATATCTATCCCCAGAATATATTCAGGCAATTCTGAAATAAGCACCTTAGCTTTAAAAGAGGGTGACTTTCCTATTGCTAAGTATACTGTGATTAGTTTCGCCTGGATATCTGAGCCTCCGTATCCATTTACATTTACAATTGGTCCTGAAAAGTTATGTGGATTCCCGTGAATTAAAGTAACTTCTGCCCCAGTATCCATAAGTGCCATAACCTGATGTGGTTTTTTCCCTTTACCCCAGTAAATAGTTAGCGGGACGTACGGGCGTCGGTCTCCTGCGTGAATGAGCCGTACCTCCCCGCCTACAGGAGACCTGCCATCTCCTCAATATGTTGGTCGGGGTGTGCGCCACTCGTTCCGAAAGTTAAAAAAGCGTTTCGGTTTATGTTCGGAGTATTGCGTTTCCTCCTCACTAGGCGGTGCGGTCGGAGGGATTCTGCCCTCGTCTTTTTTAGACTTTCTCAGAGCTTGCCATCTCTGAAAAATTTCCCCTGTTGGTTTGCCATCAATATCCATTTTATTTATTCCTGCTTCTATCAGATCACGCACCATTTTTGTACGGCTTATTCTTTGTATTGTATGTCCTGCTATGGCTCTAACTGGTCTCTGCCCAGCCGATACCGTTGCACCCAATTCATCTAACTGGCCCAATAATGCGGCCACATCCCATACTGTCTGCTGATTAACTCCGGCGAGCATAGATAATAGAGCCCCTTTTAAATGATGCGGTGCATTTTTTATTAAACGGTTTCGCATTCCGGCAGTGAAAGCTTCATTATCAGGGCCAGCAAACGCAACTCCTGGTGCAGCTTTATAAATAGCTGCCTGCACGCCCATTTCTCGCAGCTGCTGAATTGCTTCAGAAGCTGTACGCCAAGATCTATCAATATCTTCCGCGTCTCTCGCGTCTGGATATGCGTGTTTCACGGCATTTACAACCCATTCCACTATTGATACGATCGCTTGATTCTGTCCTCCTCGTAATACATTTCTTAATTTCGGATTCGTGGTGATAGAGCCTAAATGTTTGATCTCTGTATCTGTTAATTGACAACTATCACCCCCTTCATCCCACATACGTAAGATCCACTGCATCAAGCTCTCGCCTGGTTTTTGTCTATATTGTTTACCGAGCTCCAGAAACTCTGATTGTGTAAAATCGCGTACGGTTCGCGTTACCCTGTGTTGTCCACCGGGGTGCCCTTTGGCTTTGTTTTGCACGACCGGTCTCGCGTCTATTATTGTACACGTGTCAGTATTATACGTTAGCGCCGCTCCGTCCTCAGCATCGGCTTCCCAGATATCGTCGTCACTATCTGAGTTATGTATGCTGCCATCCCATGTTTCTGGGTTCCAATCGCCTTGCATTATAGCTCGTATTTTAACAGAGGAAACGGGGTGTGTTTTACCTTGTTTACGGCGCTTCGCATGCACTAAACGGACAGCTAGTGTAGTGCATTTAGCTTCCCACTCGTTCGCCCGAGACGTCGCATTTTCCATGCATTCTCGCGTAATCATTTGCTTATCTTGTAAGTTTTCTATCTCTTGTTTAAGTTCCCCACATTCTATGATCATATTCTGCAGTTTATGATCCAACTCACGTACTGCAGTTAATAAAAGCCAGCCGATTTCACCGGCTGCTTGTTGTTCCTTTTTTCCCCTGCGTTCTAGCCTGAGCGCCAATACCGCCTGTTGGACATTGGAAGGAGTTACGTCTCCCTCTAATTCAGGCCATGCAATTGGGGATGTATAATTATTAAATAACTCAGCCACGGGTGTCCATGACAGTGCGCGTGACCACCCAGGTATCTGGCCAAGCCCACCTCTAACGGCATTATCCAAAGCATATGTTTTAAAAATATTATTCATCATAAAATTATGATTTATGAATATTAATTGTTTGGTTATTAAATATTGCTACAACCCTGCTCGCAGCGCCATGTATGTTTCCGATGGGAGTGTTAGCTCCGTGGAAATATGTTCTTTTATATTGCGGCGTTTTAATAACCCTTTATTTAAATAAGTATAAATTATAACGGCGATATCCCTCTTTTCGGCGATAGGCGGCGACAAAGTCACAGAAAAGACAGAATATACTTAGCTTGTTTAATGCGGCTTACGTTGCTATAAAACGACAGGGAAGGCCAGACACATCTCATTTTAACCTTGTGGATCTTCGGTCGTGTAGAAATGGCCTTTTTGCTGTCACAACGGAGGTGGATTGGAGTCTATCTCTTTCACTCCCGCAGGCCTTCAAAGGTTGGCAAGTTTCCAGCGTTCTTTTATATTGTGTCCAAACGACCAAATCCCCCAGT
>JANRMT010048462.1:8826-20405 GCA_026402145.1 Polypterus bichir lapradei
AAAATACCTGCGCTTCGCAGCAGAGAAGTAGTGTGTTAAAGAAGTTATGAAAAAGAAAAGTAAACATTTTAAAAATAATGTAACATGATTGTCAATGTAATTGTTTTGTCACTGTTATGAGTGTTGCTGTCATGAAGGATTTGATTATCATTATTTCTTTCAATCAGGTTCGTATTTGGAGGATGTGTTGTGTTCAAGTTATATTCCGTGTTTGTCAACCGTTCTAATGATAACAGGTTTTATTCATCGAAGTGTTCACTACCCAAATTGGTACTCGTGAATCTAAGATGTTTAACAGGCATTCCCGGTATTAAGTTGTGGATTTGCCTGCGAATATTCAGCGACAGCGTGTCTATGAACTTAATTTAAACTTAAGCTTCACACCTTGCTTTCCTATTGATATGTCTACAAAGTCTTGTTCAGATTCAGAGGGTTGTTCTTTTCTTACTGCATCAATAAACAGCTTGTCTTTCTCTTTATCTGAGACGTCACACACTGTATGCACGGGTTTACCTTTCCCATTCCTGTAAAGTCAGTTCACGTGAGCCGCTCGGAGTACATTCATCGAAGCTTCTCAGCTGTGCTTGTGCTATCTCGTGTGATCTTGCGATGTCCACGACTTTATTTAATGTTAGCTCAGACCCGGCAGTTAAAAGTTTCTCTCGCACTTTTGCCGAGTTTGTGCCAAACACTATTCTATCCCTGACCATCTCATCTTCGTTTGCATAAGCACAGTCCTTCACCAGTGAGTATTTCGCAGCAGCGTGTCTATTGGAAAGCTGCTGACGGACAGCCTTATATGGGCAGGTACTCAATTACATGGGAGGCGTGACGATGAAGGACACAACTCCGCCTCAAACGGCGACCGAGCTGCAGGCTATGGCCGTATATATGTACGTAAGTAGGTTCCAGTTATGACCGTTACGCGGAGAATTTCGAAATGAAACCTGCCTAACTTTTGTAAGTAAGCTATAAGGAATGAGCCTGCC
This sequence comes from Polypterus bichir lapradei, assembly GCA_026402145.1. Lineage (NCBI taxonomy): Eukaryota > Metazoa > Chordata > Cladistia > Polypteriformes > Polypteridae > Polypterus > Polypterus bichir. Next base: position 9,816 of record JANRMT010048462.1, read on the forward strand.
TAATTTCAGCCTTCTACCTACACGGGAAGTTGGAGAATTAGTGATGAGTGAGTGAGTGAGTGAGTCAGTCAGTCAGTCAGTGAGGGCTTTGCCTTTTATTAGTATAGATTCACTAAGGGCACGCAAAACACTGAGCGCAAGCAAGACACTGATGGCACGCAAGACAGTAAGTGCAAGCAAGACAGAGCCCCGCCCGCCAACTCTAAGACCATGGGATACGCTCGACAGAGCCCCGCCCACCAACTCTAACCCTCCTACCGCGTCATGGGAGATGCACAACAGAGCCACACACGCCAACTGTAACCGTCCTCCTGAGTCCAGCTTCGCTCTCGAGGCACGCAACAACTCGCCAAACACAGCCTCAGTCGCTTTCGTTGTGCAAAAGTCCACATGCACCTCTGAGCCACGTTGACTTTACACCGCATGCAAGAGAGAGAGCCACGATCGCCAACTCACAGAGCCCAGCCCGCCAACTCTAACTAAAGGGCAAGCAAGACAGAGAGCGCACACAAGACAGAGAGGCATGCCCGCCAAAGCCTGCCTGGCAACTCTAACTAAGGGCACCTGCCCACCAACTCTAAGACCATGGGATATGCGTGTATTTAATGTATACATGGTGTGGTCCCCGGTCGGGGCTGGAGCCCGGCCGGGACGCCCAGGAGGATCAGAGGAGGGCTTGTGCCTCCTCCAGACCGCGAGGGGGCGTCCGTCCTGGTTATGTTGGGGGCCTTGGGTACAGGGCTTGGAAGCCCAGCCCTGTAGGGACCCGTGGCCACTGCCAGGCGGCGCCCCGATGCCGGAGAATCCCGTGTGGGACCCGGTCGGGGCTGGAGCCCGGCCGGGACGCCAAGGAGGACCAGAGGAGGGCTTGTGCCTCCTCCAGACCGCCAGGGGGCGAATGCCCTGGTTGTATAGGGGGCCACGGGTAGAGGGCTTGGAAGCCCAACCCTGTAGGGGCCCGTGGCCACCGCCAGGCGGCGCCCTGGTGCCTGAGGAACCCTGGAGCCCAGCACTTCTGCCACACCAGGAAGTGCTGGGGGGAAGACGACAGGGGACACCCGGACGGCTTCCGGGTGCACAGCCGGCACTTCCGCCACACTAGGGTGTGGCTAGGACTAATTGCCGGGAAGCAGCTGGAGCACATCCGGGTTCCCATATAAGGGGCCGCCTCCCTCCAGTCATTAGTGGATGTCGGGTGGAAGAGGACAGAGCTGGAGAGAGGACGGGAGGCGGCCAGGAAGGCATAAAGACTGTGAGGCCTGGACATTGGGGGAATCGGTGCAAGAGGCACTGGGGTTTGTGGTGCACGTAATCTATACTAATAAACGGCAAAGCCCTCACTGACTGACTCACTCACTGACTGACTGACTGATCACTAATTCTCCAACTTCCCGTGTAGGTAGAAGGCTGAAATTTGGCAGGCTCATTCCTTACAGCTTCCTTACAAAAGTTGGGCAGGTTTCATTTCGAAATTCTACGCGTAATGGTCATAACTGGAAGTTGTTTTTCTCCATTTACTGTAATGGAGTTCAGCTGGAGGGGTGGAGTTTCGTATTACATCATCACGCCTCTCACATAATCACGCATTACGTAGAAAGCCAGGAAGAGCTACAAAACAAGCTTTAGAAAACATGCATTATATAATTAAGAAGGCAGCGAAACAATTAGAAGCGAGCGAGTGACATATAAAACCATATTCAGCGGCTCACGTGAACTGACGCAGTGCGCAGACAAAAAGTAACAGTTCCAAAGAGTGCTGAACAAAAACCGAATTACACTGCTACGCTCAAATAGATAAACCACACGCCGTGGTGCGACAGTAAAGCATTCGCCTGTAGCGCCCACGTCCGAGGTTCGATTCCCGAGAGGGGATGCACTAAGTATGTACACATGCTTCTTGATTTATTTTAACCTCGCATCCCCTTAGTTTGAGACGTATGAAAACGCATGCGGTTAACGCAGAAAGACAGATCACCTATTCACCTATTGAAGCTTCATGAATAATGAATACTTTATTCGCGATCAATGATTGTTTTGGTAAAGCCATACTCAGTGTATTCATTAGATGAACGGTAAAAAAGTAAGAGCAAGGGGACGGTAACTTACTGAAGCACACAAGCAAAACCACAATAGCACGCGGGCTCGATGTACTGACTTGCGCAATCACATTCCAAAAAATATTTCTTTTCAAGTTCTATTTAGTCCATATGAGTCAAACTCAAGGCCCACGGGCCACATCCGGCCTGGCGTATAATTATATCCGGCCCGCGAGATCATTTTATATACTGTATTATTGTTATTAATGGCCCAGGTATATGAAGGGTAACACAATAAACTACAGATCCCATAAGGCAGAGCTTCAGCTGCCTTGCCGAACACTTACCGCATTAATCAAGTCTAGCTTATGACGGTGCAAGATATTGCGAAGCTAGCCCACACGATGCCGAAGAGAAAAGTTGATTCTGAAAATAGAGCCTTTAAAAACCGATGGGAGGCTGAGTATATGTTTACTGACATTGCCGGTAAACCCGTGTGTCTCATTTGTGGAGCTAATGTGGCTGTAATTACAGAATTTAATCTTTACAACGACTGACAAACACAGAATGTAACTTGAACACAACACATCGTACAAATACGACCCTGATTGAAACAAATAATGATAATCGAATCCTTGATCACAGCAACACTCACAAAGCAATTACTGTATATTGACAATCATGTTACGTTATTTTTAAAATGTTCCCTTTTCTTTTTCATAGCTTCTTTAACACACTACGTCTCCGCTGCGAATATATATACAGTAATCACTCCTCCATCGCGGGAGTTGCGTTCCAGACCCCCCCGCGATAGGTGAAAATCCGCGAAGTAGAAACCATATGTTTGTATGGTTATTTTTATATATTTTAAGCCCTTATAAACTCTCCCGCACTGTTTATAAATATTCCCAGCAGCGTTATACAGCATAATCCCTTTGTATTCTCTTAGATATTAGGTAAGATTCATTGAAATTATGTATATAAACACACACTTTTTATATACAGTAAAACCTAAATATTATTTTAAAGATATTGAGTGTCTCCGATATCACATATGTTACAGCCATTACGATAGACAGGTCACCAGCAATAAATACGTACATTGCAAGAAAAATAGTATACAGTAAATGTATTAATTATTTATGGTTACTCACCAACAATGACACGATGACTTGTCCGATAACAATGAGTTTAATTTTACTGCACAACAAAGGAGAGCGTTACAGCCCTTGTAAAGGAGCCACTTCAGGCGATTGTGTAGCACTGCCGTTGTTCTTCTTCTGGCAGTCTTCAATCCAAATCCCTAAAGCAGATTCCATCCAGACTACTGCCTTATTACATCCACTTACAACTCGTTTTGCACCCTGGTTAAAAGGACACTGCAGCCGTAGATCTTATATTCCTTTCCTGCTTTTTAAATAAAAAGAATCGTAGCCTTCAACAAATCCAAAACATTTACCTTTTCGGCAATCGTTAACATCTTCTTCTTGCGCTTGGGCACGGCCCCTGAAGCAGTAGCAGATTGTTTTGGAGCCATAATGAAGGGCTTGACTATGCACAAAGATAAACACTAAAGAGCACAACTCTTTACACAGCGAAACACGTTGATGCTGAATGAGCGAGATGAGACTTCCTGGTTAACACTGCATTCAGCACGCAGGAGCTCAACTGCATGCTCTGATTGGTTAGCTTCTCAGTCAGGAGAACTTAACTGCGTGCTCTGATTGGTTAGATTCTCAGCCATCCGCCAATAGCGTCCCTTGTATGAAATCAACTGGGCAAACCAACTGAGGAAGCATATACAGGAAGTAAAAAGACACATTGTCCGCAGAACCCGCGAAGCAGCGAAAAATCCGTGTTATATATTTAGTTATGCTTTCATATAAAATCCGCGATAGAGTGAAGCCGCGAAAGTCGAAGCGCGATATAGCGAGGGATTACTGTATACTAATAAAAGGCAAAGCCCTCACTCACTGACTGACTGACTCACTCACTCATTCTCCAACTTCCCGTGTAGGTAGAAGGCTGAAATTTGGTAGACTTATTCCTTACAGCTTACTTACAAAAGTTAAGTAACGGTCATAACGGTCGATAACGGTCGACAACATTTCGAAATTCTACGCATAATGGTCAACAACGTCCGCCATGTTGAACTTTCTTATTCATGGCCCCATCTTCACGAAATTTGGTAGGTGGCTTCCCTGCGCTAACTGAAACCAATGTACATACTTATTTCGGTGGTATGACGCCACTGTCAGCCGCCATATTGAACTTTAAAACGTCACTAATTCTCCAAATTCCCGTGTAGGTAGAAGGCTGAAATTTGGTACTTATTTCAGTGGTATGATGCCACTGTCGGCCGCCATATTGAACTTTTCAACAGTCTTTGTTACTTATGGGCCCATCTTCAAGAAATTTGGTACGCGGGTTCCCAACGCTAACTGAATCCTACTTACGTACATATATATGTCCATAGCCTGCAGTTCAGTCACCGTGTGAGGCGGCGTTGGGTCCCCCATCCCAACACCTCCCACATTGTTGGCTGCCTGCCTATATAAGGCTGTCCGTCGCTCCAGTCTCTTCATTCCCTTCCTTGCTTCGCCACGGGATTCACGTCTCCCTGCTGATAACTACAGCTTTTCTGTTTAATCCACGGCTTCTCCGCTGTTTTATTGTTTATTACAATTACTAGCAGAATACCCGCGCTTCGCAGCGGAGAAGCAGTGTGTTAAAGAAGGTATGAAAAAGAAAAGGAAAAATTTAAAAAATAACGTAACATGATTGTTAATGTAATTGTTTTGTCATTGATATGAGTGTTGTTCCCATATCTATCTATATCTATATCTATATATATATATATATATATAGCAAAATACCCACGCTTCGCAGCGGAGAAGTACTGTGTTAAAGAAGTTATGAAAAAGAAAAGGAAAAATTTTAAAAATAACGTAACTTGATTGTTAATGTAATTGTGTATAATGTAATTATGCTATATATATTTATAGCAAAATACATATCTATATACATATCTACATATACATATATATATATATATATATATATGCATACCTATCTACATCATATATACACACACATATACATACATACATACACAGACACACACATATATATAATTTGTGTGTGTGTATGTATGTATGTATGTATGTGTGTGTGTGTGTGTGTGTATACACATACATACAAACATACACACAGGTATATATAAATATATGTGTATATATATATATATGTATGTGTCTATATCTGTGTGTATAGCTTTGATCACTGAGTGCAAGGGAAAAATAATAAAATGTAGTCTATAAGTTATTAAACAGTAAAACATTAACGTTTTAAGAAGTAAAGGTACATTGAGCACTACTGGAGTGGTTGCGGGTAAACTACATTTTAAAGACGGTATAACAGAAGAGGTAAGTAGTACTAACAGCAGCTAAAATGTATATGGATCATCTCTCGGTAGTAGATCCCTTTTGAAAGGCGCTACACGACGGCTGTGGTATAGAAATTACATTTTCTATGTGAAAGTCCAAATTTCTGCCTCTAATAATGTGCCTTACCAGCAATTAAAGAAAATTAGTTTTGTGTCCTCTGCAGTGTTAAGAGAGAAAGGCTTTGGTTTGGGATAAACGGAAAAAAGGTGTAAAGAAAGGAAAGTTGCCTTTTTCTTTTCTTTTATATAGTATAGAGAGATGTGTTCGCTGACGATATGAGCGCCTTTTGGGGACAGTCGCGGTGGGTCTTGTGCAGACTGGTGAGACGTCCCAGCTATTAATCGGCTGTGATGGCACTGTCAGTCCTTCACTCCTGTGCGTGTCTTCATAAGAGCTGACGACCTCATAATCGTATACGTGCAAAATAAAGTGCGAAGCGCCTTAATATTATTTTGCCGCAGAAGCGCAGTCAGCGTGTGAAAGGCCGGCACAGCTATGCGCGCGCGCCGGCTGCTCGACTTTGGCTGGGCAGGAGACGCCAGTTTTTGCAGACACGTTCACATGATCAAAAGTCTCCGCGCTCTTTGGAGGTCATTCATATACAAAATACCCGCGCCTCGCAACGGAGACGTAATGGGTTAAAGAAGTAATGAAAAAGAAAAGGAAACATTTTAATAATAACGTAACATGATTGTCATGAGTGTTGCTGTCATATACATGCCTGCCTAAATAAGTCACCCTCGCTTCGCTCTTACTTTTTTACCGTTCATTTAATCATGGCTAGTGGCGGAAAAATTATAAAATGGAAGGAGGATTACACTGAGTATGGCTTTACCAAAACAATTATTGATGGCGAATCGATTATTCATAAAGCTTGAATTGGTGATCTGTTTTTGTGTGTTAACCTCATATTTTTTATACTTCTACTACTTTTATACTTCTTCTCAAACCAAGGTGGTGCGAAGCTAAAATGAATTGGGATGCGCTGATCAATGTAATCGGTGTACCAGGAAATCATGCATTGACAAAAGTTCCCCTTTGATTGTAATGCAAAGTGTGATTAAATGCATTATTTTTTAACGTGTTATGGAGCACATGCATCGAAGCTTCTCAGCTGTGCTTGTGCTAAGAAAATTAAACATTTTAAAAATAACGTAACACGATTGTCAATGTAACCTTTTGTAAGTAGTGCCTGGAGGATTCAGTGTGGAAAAAGTCTAGAGACAGAGTGTGTATTAACTTGTGGATTTCTCTGTATTTGGTGGCAGTGTGACGAAGTTGCTTCGGAAGACGGCGTTAGCCGCGGAGCTCAGCTCAGAGCGAAATGAGGTAAATGGGAGGGGATATGATGACGTGACTCCTCCACCCGCCTTAACTGTCAATCCCCCACAAACACAGTCTCTCGGAATTTGCATAAGCACACCCCTTCACCTGCAATTTTAACTTAGTTACAAAGTGATCAAAACTCTCGTTTATATCCTGCGTCCTCTCATTAAACTTGTATCCCGCATTACCCGTGGGCACGAAAAGCACCAGCGGCAGCCTGTCTATTAAGTTAATTTAAAGTTTAGGTTTATACCTCGCTTTGTTTCCGAAGTAGCTGTACTGATGAATATGGTAGTATGTCACTCGCTCGCTTCTTAATGTTTCGCTGCCTTCTCAATTATATAATGCATGTTTTGTTCAGCGTATTTTGGAGCTCTTCCTGGTTTTCTACATAGTGCGTTGACAGTAAGTTCACGTGATTACGTGGGCGGCGTAATGATGTCACACGAAACTCCGCCCCCACGGCGGTCAAGCTCAACTCCATTACAGTAAATGGAGAAAAATACCTTCCAGTTATGACCATTACGCGTAGAATTTCGAAATGAAACCTGCCCAACTTTTGTAAGGAAGCTGTAAGGAATAAGCCTGCCAAATTTCAGCCTTCTACCTACACGGGAAGTTGGAGAATTAGTGATGAGTCAGTCAGTCAGTCAGTCAGTGAGTGAGTGAGTGAGTGAGGGCTTTGCCGTTTATTAGTATAGATAGTTATTGTATAGGTATTTTAAACTTACTTTACATTTCTCAGGTACCCATTTCCTTTATCATTCCAACCCCCATTACCATGTCTATCGAGGTGATCACTATCGATCAAAGAACTGTCACTTACCGAGTGGTTTTCATGCCCGGAGATGGCACCTACCTTTTTTATTCTCTTTGTTACATATTGCACGGCCATATCAGGCTCACTCTTGATATCCGGAGGAACATTGTGTCTTATGTATTGAATGACTGGGACAGGTTCAAGGTGTGGACTGATGACGGTACAGGAGATAATTATACTACAAAGGAGCACTAGAAGAGTGAAATGCTTAAGCCCTTCACCTATGGTTCTGCATGTGAGTTGATGGCTGCCGCTGAATTGTTCGGTTGTCGCTTTCAAGTGTACTGAAATGGCCAAATATTTTACACCTTTCGACAACCGCCAATGCCTCTTAAACATCTTAGATTCACAGGTGACGATTTCAGTAGTGGACCCTTTGATATTTATGAATGTTTAAACTCTCAAAAGCTGGATGTGATTTTATCGATGAAACTGGTTGTGTGCTTACAACGCTTGACAGATGCCGAATGTCACTTCAACACAACAAATCCTGCAAATACTGTCGTAATTGAAACAAACCATGAAACTGAAACCGATTAAAGAGTAAGCTCAGCGCACAGCTTGGTCATGTTACAACCGGAGGGCCGAACTGACAACATGGTATACAAAGAGATCCTTAACAAATAATTATTGGCATATTTTCCCTCAGTTTAAAAAGGTTTAATTTTCTTCTTAATAAAAATTTTAATGCAGTACTTCGCTACTTGGCTATATATATGCCGCCAAACGGAATAATTATAGTCTACAGATAATATAGCCATGAGGTTGTTTTAATGTAAATACTGAGTACTTATATTCACTATATGCATAACTTATTCAGTTTTTATTTTATGGTTATTTACATCATTTAACTTACCTTGTACAACTACAAGCAGCAGGAGAAGTGAGGTGGTGTGGCAGAGGTTCACACAATCAGCTGAGTTGACAAGGTGATCCCTGCTACATGTGCAACTTGTATGGTGGTCCAACAACTTGCAATGGGGAATCTGTTTTGCTGTCAGGATTAAGTACCATCCGTGTAAAGGAGAAAAACATACAAAATGCACAAATTCCAATAATTTCTCTAAAGTTTAATTTAAAAAAATTAATTTCTCTATATGAAATATCTTCAAGAAAACTGCATCTGGTCCAGTGGAAACTGAATTGTTTAATGAAAACAGACACAGAGTGGTGATAGCAGGTGCTCTTGGATTTTATATAAACACACCCTCTAATAAGAACAGAACACAAGGCTGCAGCACACCTGTATAAACTTCGTTATACCAAACTGCACAGTGCAATTACAACTTCTGTCTATATATTTTTTCTGTTAATGATTTCTATCACCAACAATCAAGAGCAACTTATCACAGAACTATTATAACTCAAGTGAACTAGCAGTAGCAGTGCCTGTTTCAAGGTCTTTATATACTTATTTTCAATGCATACTGTAACATTGATCTGCTTCAAAACAAAGAAACATTCTTACACAGTTTGAATCTTACAAAGAAATGTGGCCCAAAGTACAATGAGAATGTAAATATAGATCCAAATAACACAATGAATTAATGCCCCCATTCACTACTTCTGATCACCTAAATAAAAAATAGCAAAAAATAAAACAATATAATTGACTGGGAGCTGGAAGGAAAAAGTAACACACAGAATTCTAGTTCAAGGTACTGTATAAATGAATGAAAATAATGAAAGAAAATGTTATGTATAACTGACAAAAATATAACTAATAATAAAAGTACACTTTGTAGCTAAACATATTTGAACTCACCAAAAAAAATCCTTTCATTTAAATGACCCTAATCAAAGCAACTTGTTTAAACTTGATACAGTGATTGTTTGGCTGTTTCAATCTCTGATACACATCCTCACTGAAACCCATGATTGCGAGAGGTGTGGTATTTAGCTCAATGAGTATCTCTGTTGTCTTTAAGGAGTGTCTTGATATTGCTGAAAATATTGTAGCAATTAGCTGAGCTAACAGGGCAGGATTTGTAAGGAAATGCTACTTTTGCAACCCTTGGAAATAGTCAACTTCAATAGTTTTCCAGTAACTAATAAGCTCCAAGGAGAGAAGCCTTTTATAGCACAGTGCAGATCTATGCCAGAAAGGCTGATGTCTCAATTAATAAAAATCACTGGGTTATTTGGGTACCAAATCCTTCAGTAATCTTTCAGTAAAGACTGAGTTTCTTAGTTTTTTGGATATTGAGTGGTTACCTAATACTAGTTGTTTCAACTTTTTCCCACATTAGTCCCATGTAAATAGCTAACACATGTGTCTTTACTAATGTGCAGGTATTATCTTGATGAAACAAGGCCAGATTACACATTCTGGGTAAAATGTTAAAAAAACTGATGATGTAATTATCTCCTGCAAATTATATATATATATATATATATATATATATATATATATATATATATATTGTGGTCCCCGGCCGAGACGCCCAGGAGGACCGGATGAGGGCTTGTGCCTCCTCCAGACCGAGAGGGGGCGTCCGTCCTGGTTATGCTGGTGGCCTCGGGTAGGGGACATGGAAGCCCAGCCCTGTAGGGGCCCGTGGCCACCGCCAGGCGGCGCCCCACTTCCAGACCACCATCTGCCACATCCGGCCGAGGCAGGAGGCCGGCCGGGACACCCAGGAGGACCGGAGGAGGGCTTGTGCCTCCTCCAGACCGAGAGGGGGCGTCTGTCCTGGTTATGTTGGGGGCCTCGGGTACAGGGCTTGGAAGCCCAGCCCTGTAGGGACCCGTGGCCACCGCCAGGTGGCGCCCCAGTGCCTAAATATCCTGAGAGCCCAGCACTTTCGCCACACCAGGAAGTGCTGGGGGGAAGACTTTGGGAGACACCTGGAGAGCTGCCGGGAGGACAGCCGGCACTTCTGCCACGCTGGGGCGTGGCCAAGGGAGGAATGCCGGGAACACCTGGTGCTCTTCCGGGAGCTGTATATAAGGGGCCGCCTCC
>JANRMT010048463.1:0-12594 GCA_026402145.1 Polypterus bichir lapradei
AATATATAGACTCAAACCCATTATGACAGCAGCAATCCAAGCTGTGAGAAAACAGTAAAAAGGAGGCATGTCAGACGTCGTGGTACATTTTCTGATGCAGCTAGATGAAAACAAATTTGTGACGCTGCCGCCAAATACACAAAACAATTACTTTGACAATCATGTTACGTTATTTTTAAAATGTTTCCTTTTCTTTTTCTTTCCTTCTTTAACACACTACTTCTCCGCTGCGAAGCGCGGGTATTTTTCTAGTAGTACAATATAGTCATTTACAAAAGGAAGATATTCTTTATTGGTGGACTAAGACTTTTGTACATTATAGTATATTAGGATTGGTGCACTCTGAAAAACAAGAGCTGCACATTGATTTACAGTGTTCAATTTGGTTAAATTCATTGTAGTTTTTATCCCATTTTAAATACTGCTTATATTATTTTGGGTGTTTTTGTGAGTTCTGTCATGTTTTATTTCAGAGCTGACCAAATTTCATGAAGCTGTACATCTGTGTTTGTGTCTCCAATGTCTGAGTCTTTTCAGTGTTTTTAGGAGACAAGCAATAGGAAACTACTTTACTTTTCCCTGCAATTTAACAGACAGAATTTCCCAATCATCAGCATCAGAGTTCTGCAGTGCAGGAGAATATTTAATTCAAAATTATCATAAACTAGCCAACCCGCGGCGTACCATACGCCGCATAATCAGGCCGTTTTTTAATGATTTTTAAGCTCAGGGAGAAAATTAATATTTGAAAAATCGTAATGTAATAATTCAGCAAGAAAAGCAACATTGTAACGATGCACGGAACGAACCAACACACAATTGTCCATGACTGAAAACTGGCGGACCGCCATCACGCCTTCTCCTCCCAGACGGAGGGATGGGGGTGGACGGCGCTCAGGCACGGAAGGTGGAACGGGAGGAGAGGAGAAGGACATCCATTCCGCTCCCTCCGTCATGCTAGTCTGATGATTTCTCGTTCAGTATGCACTGCCTGCTCATGTGCCCACCTCCAACCCGTCACTTGAGTCGTTGTCGTCTTTGCACAGTCCAGATGCACCTGTGACTCACGTCTTCCGTGTTCCTGCAGGAGCATCTAAGAAGGCGCATGTTTGTCGCAGATGCGAATTGCTGTATGTAGCGTGTAAAACAGTTTGCTATGGTGCACGCGGTCGTGCGTCGTAACTGAAAACTCGGTTTTTAAAGACTGCTTACTTCATTGTGTTTTAACCTCAGTTGTAAAGGATTGTTTTAAGGATCCCATGGGATACCCCTCGCAAACCGTTTTATACGCTGCATATGGCGATTCACCTCTGCGAGAAACGTGCCTCTATGATCAGTCAATCAGTCACTGCCGTGGCTCGGAGGTGCATGTGGCCTCTATGACAGACGAATATAAATGATGCCGTTGTTTCTGTGTCGTCGCGTCTGAGTTGGTGGGCGTGACTCTGAGTTGTCGTCGTATCCAATGGTCTTGGAGTTGGTGGGCGTGGCTCCTTCCTGCGAGCGCCATAGGTGTCTTGCTTGTCGGCGGCTTAGTGAATCCACGCCCCTTCCGGCGTGCTTTCCATGGGTGTCTTCCCTTAGTGAATTATATATATAGATAATTTATTTCAAAATAATAATAAAGATTCTCTCTATCTTGAGACATTGATAATTCTAAGAAAGCTCTGCACAATTTTCAAGTAAATGAAATTTTCTAGTTTTATATCCTTTTCCCACTGATTTATGGAGGATGCAATAGGATTCTCTCAGTTGAGCAATTTTAGTTGATGTACTAACCGTGAAATATTGGGAATCTATGATGATTTTATCATCTGATATTCCTCCAAAATGTACTGAAAGAGAATTAGGAGTGATTCCAAATCTGACCCTGTCTGATAGATGAGCAAATATTTTTGCCAAAAATTGTCTAGATTTAAGACCGTCCAAAAACATATCACGCAGTTAGGCAGTAGTTGCATGGTATCATTTGCCACTAACCCAATCCCAGTATGTTTTAGATCATTTCATCTAGAAATATGTGTACAGTAAACAATTTTATGATAAACTGCATAATATTGGCACAGATGGAGAAATAAGTAGAAGTATGCAGAGTCTAATTACACTTCTTACCTGAGAGATTTTTTTTCTTATAAATAGCTAGTGAAGTGTGTCTGTTTACAATAGAGATGATCAAAGGGTGCAAATACATTAACAATATATCTACCTTTGAAGGATGAGATACCTAATGACTTGCATAAATTAAATACTACACAATCAATGTTATATGTTATAATCAATGTTGATGGAGTGCAACATTATTCCGTATTACCCTTCTCAAGATTTGTTCCGTTTTTTTTTTTCTGACAGGTTCTTTTTGGAGGTGGGGTTCTTGTCTTATTAGAGTTTGGAGGCTAGGGGGCTGTCAAAAAAACAGGACCTGGTAAAGTCCCATACAAGAATAAATTTTTGTTTTTGTGGTAATAGAGCTGTAGAGAATAGCATCAATGGTGTTGCTGTCTCGCAGTAAGGAGGGTGCTCACACCCAAAGTTTGCATCCTGGGTCCTCCCACCCTGAAGTCTGCATATTTTCTTTGTGTCTGTGTGGGTTTCCTCCAGTTACTCTGGTTTCCTTCCACAGTCAGGTTGGGTGGAACTGTGACACTAAATTGGACTTTGTGTGTGTGTTTCCCCTGTAATAGACTGGTACCCTTTTCAAGGGATTTTTCCTGTCTTGTGCCCAATGCTTTCTGGGTAGGCTCCAGACCCCTTCAGCCCTACTCAGGATTAAGTGGTTTAGAAAATGTGTTTTACGTTTTCTTGAAACTGTTGCTGTCATTGTGCAGTATAGCTCCTATGCCTGAATTATGCTTTTTTGCATCTTTTGTACTTTATTTTATTCTGTTTTAGTTTTATCTAGCCGAAGCCCGCCGTAGCATATGGCGGTGTAAGAATAGGAACGGAAAACGGTGAGAAAGGAATTCAGTATAACGAAGGCTTAGGAAAACCACCGTCGCAGTATAACATAAATATCAAGGAGCAAAACCAATGCCAGTGGTCTCGGGAGTACCTTCCTGTAGCAGGCTACGGAAAACATAGACGTATATAGATAGACGCCGCATTCACTGTATTGCCCAGTCGACATGATAAGTCAGCGCGTCCGCCTTATGCGAGTAGTAAAAGTGCCATTTAAACTAATACAGGTAGACGTGGAAACCAGGTTTTCTGATGAAAAAACAATAACGTTTTAAACAGTATCGTTTACATACAACAGATTTTGGCGAATCGTTTACATGCAATTATTTATATCCATTTATACACTAATAATGGCAATTATTAAATAATAATTATTATTATTATATTCCCCCCGTATAAGTAACATTTCTCGGACTGCTTTCTTCCATCTCCGAAACATTTCTAGACTTCGTCCTGTTCTTATGCAACACAGTACTAAAGTATTGGTTAATGCCCGAGTCACCTCACGTATAGATTACTGTAATGGTATTCTGTCATCCCACAAAAACATATCCATCGCTTACAATTTATTCAAAATTCTGCTGCCAGGATAATAACCTGCTGTTCTAAATCCACTGAACATACTACACCTATTCTCTCTCAACTTCACTGGCTTCCTGTTAACTACAGAATGCAATACTAAATACCCCTCTTAACAATTAAAGCTCTCCACAACCTCACTGATCTCCTACAGACTGACACTCGTCTCGCTCACTCTGATTCTCCTCTGCAGTTGTACTTTCTGTATCACACATCTCACTCTGTGCTATGGGAGCTCTAGCGTCTCTCATAGTGCTCCTCAATTTGGGAATTCTCTTCTCTCTCATATACATCAGCTCGATTCAATAACACATTTTAAAACTACCCTCAAAACTTATCTTTTCAAACTGGCATACCAATTGTGAATTTTGCACCGTTACTGCCAGTTATCTTTGTTTGTTTGCTAATTATTGCTGTTTGATTGAGAGCGACGGTGGACACGGAAGTAGGATTAGAGATGTCATGCGGGGCTCTGTCGTGCGTATCCCATGGTCTTAGAGTTGGTGGGCGAGGCTCTGTTAGTTGGCAGGCATGGGTCTCTGTCTTGCGTGCGCTCTCTGTCTTGCTTGCCCTTAGTTAGAGTTGGCGGACGGGGCTCTGTCGAGCGTATCTCATGGTCTTTGAGTTGGCGGGCGTGGCTCTCAGTCTTGCTTGCGCTCACTGTCTTTCATGCCCTTAGTGAATTATATATATAGATTTTATTTGAATTGCTTTACTTTTGCTTAATAGTTTTATGGTTTTTAATTAACCACTTTATAATTATTTTTCCTCATATTCCCTTAAATATATATCTTATTTTTCATTTGATGGTGGTGGAGTGTGGCTCCTAATTAAATAATCTGTCTCAGGTGTTGTAATTATCCATCTTTACAGCACCTATTGAACTCTAAAAAGGTTTCTCAGTCATTCAGTGAGGGGATTTCCATTACGTTTTACCTATCACATTTCTAATAACAAAGATTTTTAAGTTAAGATTCTTCTTCTCCAATTTGCTAGCAGTTTAATGTGTTTTACTTTCAAAATTAAAGCATTAACATGTATGATTAATTTCAAAGATAAAATGTATACAGTAAGATCTTGTACATATATCCATCCATCCTCTTACGCTTATCCGAGATCAGGTCGCAGGGGCAGCAGCTTGAGCAGAGATACCCAGACTTCCCTCTCCTTGGCCACTTCTAGCTCTTCCGGGGGAATCCCGAGGCGTTCCCAGGCCAGCCGGGAGACAGTCCCCCCAGCTGGGTCTTCCCTGGGGCCTCCTCCCGGTTGGACGTGCCCAGAAAATCTCACCAGTGAGGCGTCCAGGAGGCATCCTGATCAGATGTCCGAGCCACCTCATCTGACTCCTCTTGATGCGGAGGAGCAGTGTCTCTACTCGGAGCCCCTCCCGGATGACTGAGCTTCTCACCTTATCTTTAAGGGAAAGCCCAGACACCCTGCGGAGGAAACTCATTTCAGCCGCTTGTATTCACGATCTCGTTCTTTCGGTCACTACCCTCAGCTCATAACCATAGGTGAGGGTAAGAACATAGATCGACTGGTAAATTGAGAGCTTTGCCTTACGGCTCAGCTTCTTTTTCACCATGACAGACCGATGCAGAGCCCACATCACTGCGGACGCCGCACCGATCTGTCTGTCGATCTCACGCTCCATTCTTCCCTCACTTGTGAACAAGACCCCAAGATACTTGAACTCCTCCACTTGGGGCAGGATCTTGTCACCAACCCTGAGAGGGCACTCCACCCTTTTTCGGCTGAGGACCATGGTCTCGGATTTGGAGGTGCTGATTCCCATCCCAGCCACTTCAGACTCCTCTGCATAGAGGAAAGAGCTGAAGATCACGGCCTGATGAAGCAAACAGGACATCATCATCTGCAAAAAGCAGTGACCCAATCCTAAGTCCACCAAACCGGACCCCCCTCAACGCCCTGGCTGCGCCTAGAAATTCTGTCCATAAAAGGGCAGCCCTGGCGGAGTTCAACTCTTACTGGAAATGGGTTCGACTTACTGCCGGCAATGCGGACCAAGCTCTGACACCGGTTGTACATGGACCGAACAGCCCTTATCAGGGGGTCCGGTACCCCATACTCCCGGAGCTCCCCCCACAAGATTCCCCGAGGGACATGGTCGACCGCCTTTTCAAAGTCAACAAAACACATGTAGACTGGTTGGGTAAACTCCCATGCACCCTCCAGAACCCTGTTAAGGGTGCAGAGCTGGTCCACTGTTCCATGGCCAGGACGAAAACCACACTGTTCCTCCTGAATCCGAGGTTTGACTATCCAACGGACCCTCCTCTCCAGGACCCCCGTATAGACTTTTCCAGGGAGGCTGAGGAGTGTGATCCCTCTGAAGTTGGAACACACCCTCCGGTCCCCCTTCTTAAAGAGGGGGACCACCACCCCGGTCTGCCAATCCAGAGACACTGTCCCCGATGTCCATGCGATGTTGCAGAGGCGTGTCAACCAAGACAGTCCTACAACATCCAGAGCCTTGAGGAACTCCGGGCATATCTCATCCACCCCCAGGGCCCTGCCACCAAGGAGTTTTTTGACCACCTCGGTGACCTCAGTCCCAGAGATGGGGGAGCCCACCTCCAAGTCCCCAGACTCTGCTTCCTCATTGGAAGGTATGTTAGTGGGATTGAGGAGGTCTTTGAAGTACTCCTCCCACCAACCCACAACGTCTCGAGTCAAAGTCAGCAGCGCACCATCCCCACCATATACAGTGTTGACACTGCACTGCTTCCCCCTCCTGAGATGCCAGATGGTGGACCAGAATCTCTTCGAAGCCGTCTGAAAGTCGTTCTTCATGGCCTCACCAAACTCCTCCCATGCACGAGGTTTTGCCTCCGCAACCACCGAAGCCACATTCTGCTTGGCCTGCCAGTACCTATTAGCTGCCTCCAGAGTCCTACAGGACAAAAGGGTCCTGTAGGACTCCTTCAGCTTGACGGCATCCCTCGCCGCTGGTGTCCACCAACGGGTTCGGGGATTGCCGCCATGACAGGCACCGAACACCTTACGGCCACAGCTCCGGTCAGCCGCCTCAACAATGGAGGCATGGAACATGGTCCATTCGGACTCAATGTCCCCCACCTCCCTCGGGACGTGGTCAAAGTTCTGCTGGAGGTGGGAGTTGAAGTTACTTCTGACAGGGGACTCTGCCAGATGTTCCCAGCAGACCCTCACAATACGTTTGGGCCTACCAGGCCTGACCGGCATCCTCCCCCACCATCAAAGCCAACTCATCACCAGGTGGTGATCAGGTGACCGCTCCACCCATCTTTTCACCCGAGTGTCCAAGACATGTGGCCGCAACTCTGACGACACGACCACAAAGTCAATCATCGAACTGAGGCCTAGGGTGTCCTGGTGCCAAGTGCACATACGAACACCCCTATGCTTGAACATGGTGTTCGTTATGGACAGTCCGTGACGAGCACAGAAGTCCAATAACAAAACACCACTTGGGTTCAGATCGGGGGGGCCATTCCTCCCAATCACGCCCTTCCAGGTCTCATTGTCATTGCCCACGTGAGCATTGAAGGTCTCCCAGCAGAACAAGGAAGTCCCCAGAAGGTATGCCCTCTAGCACCCCCTCCAGGGACTCCAAAAAGGGTGGGTACTCCAGACTGCTGTTCAGCGCATACGCACAAACAACAGTTAGGGCCTGTCCCCCCACCCAAAGTTGGAGGGAGGCTATCCTCTCGTCCACCGGGGTAAACCCCAATGAACAGGCTCCAAGTCTGGGGGCCATAAGTATGCCCACACCCGCTCAGCGCCTCTCACCGGGGGCACCTCCAGGGTGGTAGAGAGTCCAGCCCCTCTCAAGGAGATTGGTTCCAGAGTCCAAGCTGTGCATCGAGGTGAGCCCGACTATATCTAGCCGGAACCTCTTGACCTCGTGCACTAGCTCAGGCTCCTTCCCCTTCAGAGTGGTGACATTCCACGTCCCAAGAGTCAGCTTCTGTAGCCGAGGATTGGACGGCCAAGGTTCCTGCCTTCGGCCACCACCCAACTCACACAGCACCTGACCTTCTTGGCCCCTCCTATAGGTGATGAGCCCATGGGAAGGGGGACCCACGTTGCCTTTTCGGGCTGTGCCCGGCCGAGCCCCATGGGTGCAGGCCCGGTCACCAGGTGCTCACCATCGAGCCCCACCTTCAGAAATTTTTATTCTTTATAGGAGGTTTGATGAACCACTCTTTGGTCCTAGGTGAGAGATGAGACAGTTTACCTTGAGTGACCCTACCAGGGGCATAAAGCCCCGGACAACAGAGCTCCTAGGATCATTGCGACATGCAAACCCCTCCACCCCGATAAGGTGGCGGTTCGAGGAGGGGATATATCTATACTGATAAAAGGCAAAGTCCTCACTGACTCGCTCACTCACTCACTCATAACTAATTCTCCAACTTCCCGTGTAGGTAGAAGGCTGAAATTTGGCAGGCTCATTCCTTACAGCTTACTTACAAAAGTTAAGCAGGTTTCGTTTCGAAATTCTACGTGTAACGGTCGACAACGTCTGCCATTTTGAACTTTCTTATTTATGGCCCCATCTTCACGAAATTTGGTAGGCGGCTTCCCTGCCCTAACCGAAACTAATGTACGTATTTATTTCGGTGGTATGACGCCACTGTCGGCCGTCATATTGAACTTTCCAACGTCGCTAATTCTCCAACTTTCCGTGTAGGAAGAAGGCTGAAATGTGGCAGGCTCATTCCTTACAGCTTTCTTACAAAAGTTAAGTAGGTTTCATTTCGAAATTCTACGCGTAATGGTTGACAACGTCCGCCATTTTGAACTTTCTTATTTATGGCCCCATCTTCACGAAATTTGGTAGGCGGCTTCCCTGCGCTAACCGAAACCAATGTACGTACTTGCGTATTTCGGTGGTATGACGCCACTGTCAGCTGCCATATTGAACTTTCCAACAGTCTTTGTTACTTATGGGCCCATCTTCAAGAAATTTGGTACGTGGGTTCCCAACGCTAACTGAATCCTACTTGCGTACATATATACGTCCATAGCCTGCAGCTTGGTCACCATGTGAGGTGGCGTTGGGTCCCCCATCCCAATGCCTCACAGATTGTTGGCTGGCTGCCTGCCTATATAGGGCCATCTGTTGCTCTGGTCTCTACATTCCCTTCCTTGCTTTGCCATGGGATTCACGTCTTCCTGCTGATAACTACAGCCTTTTTATTTAATCCACGGCTTCTCAGCTGTTTTATTGTTCGTTTATTAAGATTATAGTTATTGTGTAGGTATTTTAGACTTACTTTACATTTTCCTTTATCATTCCAACCGTACCCCTATTAACATGTCTATCGAGGTGATCACCATCGATCAAAAGAACTGTCACTTACCGAGTGGTTTCCATGCCCGGAGATGGCACCTACCTTTTCCATTCTCTTTGTTACATATTGCACAGCCATATCAGGCTCACTCTTGATATCCGGAGGAACATTGTGTCTTATGTATTGAATGACTGGGACAGGTTCAAGGTGTGGACTGATGACGGTACAGGAGATAATTATATTACACAGGAGCACTATAAGAGTGAAATGCTTAAGCCCTTCATCTATGGTTTTGCATGTGAGTTTATGGCTTCCGCTGAATTGTTCGGTTGTCGCTTTCAAGTGTACCGAAATGGCCAAATTTTACACCTTTGGACAACCGCCAATACCTCTTAAACATCTTAGATTCCAGGTGACGATTTCAGTAGTGGACACTTTGATGTTTATGAATGTTTAAACTCTCAAAAGCTGGATGTGAAGTTATCGATGAAACCGGTTGTATGCTTACAACGCTTGACAGATGCCGAATGTCACTTCAACACAAGTCCTGCAAATACTGTCATAATTGAAACAAACCATGAAACTCAAACCGATTGTGATGGCAGCAATCCAAGTTGTGAGATTTGAAACAAGATTACTTTTCACATGGACAAATGTACATTGCATGCTCAAGAGTAAGCTCAGCGCACAGCTTGGTCATATTACAACCGGAGGGCCGAAATGACAATGTAGTATACAGAGAGATCCTTAACAAATAATTATTGGTATATTTTCCCTCAGTTTATAAAGGTTTAATTTTCTTCTTAATAAAACTTTTAAGGCAGTATTTCGCTGCTGCGAAGCGCGGGTATTTTGCTAGTATACATATATAATAAGGTGGGACGGATCTACGAGTTTTTTTGTAGGCTCTGGTAATTCTACAGTGTTCTCCCCAGAAATTTTTTCCAGCCGGGTGGCAAGAAAAAGTAGCCGGGTGGGGCAGGACGGGGAAATTTGCTGGTGGGGAAAATTAAATGTGCACTATTTTTATTAGGTAATTATTATTTTCCAAAGCTCAATATGACTTCCTTTTTTAAGGTTTGACACTTGTGCCAGAATATTTTTATTAAATTTAAGAAGTATCCAATTCAGGATCCTGCAACCCTAACAAAAATTTTAAATAACAATTGTTATGACATAAACCAAGAGGCACAAGTATTGTCGCTGTCGGGAAGAAAAGTGAAAACAATGAAAAAAATATAGGAAACCTAATGAAGAAAAATTTAAAAATATTCTTCAGAGCCAACTTGCATAAGCAGAAGGTGTCTTCAGTTAAATATTTATTCTTCTTTTCTTCCTAGAGGCCCAGTTGTCTAAAGCTTTCCCATAATCAAAGTCCACAGGATCTGGGCCCTCCAAGGAGAATAAATCATCATACACTGTCATAGTGACTGTACTGCAAAGTCATCAGACAGCCATCTAGTGTCACTGGCCATTTTCAGCTTAATCTGGGGAATGTTCAGAATATTTTGAATTTCCGTTAAACCAGCCATTGTAACTGAAGAATTTTGAAAGAAATAGAATAGCTGCCTTAAGATGTTCAGTTTTGTTAAATAAGGTACAGCAGCTTCTGCTTGGGCACTTGCAAGGGCCAATCGGTGGTTTTACACAGTGGCAGTTGACCAAGAGTCCAGATGTTTTATCTGTAAGCAGTTTTGCCACACCTTTCTGTTTCCCAATCATAACGGCCACTCCCATCTGACCCTAGTCCAACCAGATTAGCAGTTTTCAAGCCTAAAGTGTCAATAGTCTCACTCAGTGTGCATGTTTAATTTGGCACACAGGGGCTCAGCAGTTAGAATTGCTAGCCAAGCATTGGATTAGATAGCCAAAGACAACTGGAGGCTTGTATAGTCAGCTTAAACACAGGATAGTGTATTTCTGTCCTCTGTCAGCACAAAATCTTCTTTCCTTATTGGCAGAATGAGAACCGGCATGTAAGCACTATGATATTTCTGTATTTTGTGGAGGAGGAGTTCAGCCCTTGTTTGGAGACAGAAGACCAGCAAGTGAAGCAAGACATTATAAAAGGCTTGGACAACAGCCAGACCCTTTGAGGCTGTGTCGACAAAGTTTTGAAAAACCTACCAGCGTGGGGATGAGAAAATGGCAGCCTGTGTTGATCCAGATTCCCACCTGGATAAAGTCTGTCCATATGCCTCCCGTCTGTAACCGCGTTAACCATCAGTAAATGTAAGCTAAAAAGATATTTTTTCTCATGTGATTCTTGTACTGCCGTAATCACGATGGGAGGGATATCGCCTTTTCTGGTGTATTACTATATTGTTTAGTTACTTAATATGCCGCAATTTCAAAAGAACACATTTCCAAGAGAGCTAATGCCTCTTCAGGAAACATTTAGTGACCTGGCAAACATATTTAATGTAAATAATTGTTTTATATCTGAGATATCTGTGGTTTCATCACACAGAATACTGAAAAACATTTCAACGTGTATATTTTTCAGTATGTTAGATTTTTTTCTGATGCTAAGACATCCAGAAGCTCTTGCATTATTCTTTTAGAGTTGTAATGTGCATTGAGGTGTTGTAAAAAGGAACAACCCATTCCTTTGCAGTGTTCCAACAGCTTTTCAAACAACGTTGTATGTGGCAACTTATTTTTTGCCAAACAATGCATGGATCTTAAAGCTCCAACAAAGGCATCGCTCTGTAAGTTATTTAACACAGATACAGATCTTTCAATTTGACCAATTCAAGTTTGCTGAAGTACACGCTTTCCTAAAAGGTCAGCAGAAGACTCCATGTGTGTTTTACTTTTTTCATGGTCCAGCAAGCTTTCTTTTCGAATTCTTGTGTATGGTACGTTTACCCAAAGTAACCCCTCCTTGGGTGGTGTTTGTTTGAGTATTTCATGCACAGTGAGCATCACGTAACATTTTCTTTCACCATTAGCCAATCAAAATCTTTAAACCATTGTTTATGCTGGATAAGCAGTGCTTAGATTTATCAATTGGCAGAGTGTGTGCTGAAGAGATTTCCCCTGATGGACAAGCCTCTGCAGTGTCTTTGTCTGAAATTGCCACATGAGGAGTTGACGCCGCACCTTCATTAGTTTGTGATGTCTATTTTCTGAAATAACTGAGCAGTGTTGTTTTCTGAACACTTCTTTTGCTCATGTTGGTAAAACGTTTGAAAAAAAATGTAAAGTACCTGTGAATAAGACTTTTGAGTGGGAAAGGGAGAGCCTGTTGGATATTCAATTCACACTTGCACTACGGCAGGTACGCATTCTCGACATTTCTACTTTATTCTCGCCATTTATCTCGAGATTAAATTCGACATGTTGACTTTATTCTCGTAGTTTGTCATTAAGGTAGAACATCATAAACTAAACTTCATCTTAAAGTGAATGTTTAATTTACTAGATTTTCTCAAATCCCGTCATAAATTATGTAGCAACATGTCGACTTCATTCTCGTCATAAGCGTCAAGATTAAAGTGGAAATTTTGAGAATAAAGTCAACATCTCGACTTTATTCTCAACATAGTTTTTTTTTCTTCACTTTGGCCGTATTTTTTTTTTTTTTTTTTCTTCACCGTGCCCTAATACTCTTCCGTACAAAACCCTCAGCAATTCAGTGAAAAAACTTTTGCTCAGGACACAGTGTGTGCTGCAAGGGTTTCTGCACACTTTTTGCAATATGAGCGCAGGTCAAAATATGAGCAAATATAAGAACGGCAGATGGGGTCACTTTAAA
>JANRMT010048468.1:0-10869 GCA_026402145.1 Polypterus bichir lapradei
AAAAATACTTTTTAAAAACCACGCGTATATTAAGTTAAAAAATGTACTAAAAAGTGAAAAATAAGTCTCTCATACATCACTCGTAAAATAAAAGCGTGGACGCTTTTCATCAATCAATAGAATCTTAGCAAAAGCACCCATGCTTTTATTTTACGAGTGATGTATAAGAGACTTATTTTTTTAATTTTTAGTACACTGGTTTTTAAACAGTATTTTTTTATTTTTAAGGTGAGAATAATGTTGCGCAGATACGCATTTTGAAAGACTGTCACAAGAAAGGCTGTTTGGAATCAGTCAATAAATTATTTTGTAGGTTTATGCTTACATTAATTATAATGTATGTATTATTTATATTGAGAATAGTCATAGCAAGTGTACTTTTACAAAATGGTTCTAGCTAGGTTTAAAAAGCAGACTTTTGGTTTTATTAATGAAAGAATTTCTATTTCTGCTCTTTGGTACGTGTTATTGTAGCAGTGTGCTATGTACATGTCAAATTTGAAGTAGATTTAATATGTCAGTCACTCATTTTCTAACTGGCTATGTCCTGAACAGGGTCAGGGGGTCCTCTGGTATTCTGCACTCATTTGTTATCTTGTTTTCTTTTAAAAAATACAAAATCCATACTCATAATGTTGAAAGGAATTTTAATATGGAACTTCAGATTATTTACTTGTCAAACTGACTCTGTTCTACATAGTGTGCAAGTGTTAAATCTTTTTTTATTTATAAATTCAAAAAATATAAAGTAAAGTGGGTCATGAATAGTGGGCCATTTTATATTTTTTACTGATTTCACTCAATAGTATTCCATGAACTTGTAACTGAGTTATTCTCCACCTAAGCATTTCAACTTAAACGCCTGTGTGCCATCTGTAAAGCACAGTGAATTTTGCTTTCCTGTTTGTTTTGAAAACTTACAATATATAAAAGTTTGCCTCGGAGATGGGTAGCAGTGTGGTCCTGTTGCTGCCTTATTGTTCACATATCCTGGGTTCAATACCCACACCCAGATATTGTCCATGTGGAGTTAGCATGTTCTCCCTGGGTCTGTGTGGTTCTTTCTCTAGGTACCCTGGCTATCATTCCAGAACCCAAAAGTTAAATTGTTAAGGTTAACTGATGACTTAGAATGGCTGGGTGTGTGTAAGTGAGCTTTATAATGAATCTGCGCCTTTTCCAGGGCTGTTTCCAGCATTGTGCCCAGTGCTGCCAGGATGGGCTCCAGCCCCACTACTACTCTTAAGGAATTAAGCAGGATAGAGAATGTTATGGTAATTGGCAGAAATATGTAAGGTGATCAATAATGCTCTCAAGAATAAAGTCTGATGGACATTTGCAAACAGACATACTATCAGTTCAGTTATGATAAAGCTGTCATCTGAGATTGTGAAGATCAATAATCATGATTTGAATAAGAATACTATAAATTATAATTATATCTAATATTTGTGAGAGAGTGTTGAAATCAATACAAGTGCAAAAAACTGTACCATTTTAAACACAAAAAGAATACATTAACTAAGAGTTTATGTTTTGCATGTGTTTATGAATACTCAAATCAAGGCTGTTTTAACAAACTCTAGAGCTGGATTGAATAAAAGATGCTAAATCCAGCTATCAGTAAGAGGTATGGTATAGGAGGTCTGAATATTAATAATAATACTTTTTATTTATATAGCACCTTTCCCATGCTGAAGACGTTTAAAACAAAATGATACAAATAATTTCTACATAGAACAATAAACAAATAAACACAGGATATACAAAAGGCATAAAATAGAATAAAAGAAAGAATAAACCAGAGTATAATACTAAATTCAATAGTAAAAGAAATGCCTGGAAAAATCACATAATTTATGATATAACACACACTCAAATTATCCTGAGCATTTAGATGGAGAAGTAAACTGAAAGAAGGGGCAGAGGCACCTCAGATCATTTACAATCACGAAAGATTCTGAAGGGATTTGCAGCACTTATTCCAGGTCTACTCCACATTGACCAATATTTCATAATTTGTGGAAAAAGTAAAAAGTAAGGGCGGCACGGTGGCGCAGTGGGCAGCGCTGCTGCCTCGCAGTTAGGAGACCTAAGTTCGCTTCCCGAGTCCTCCCTGCGTGAAGTTTGCATGTTCTCCCCGTGTCTGTGAGGGTTGCTCTGGTTTCCTCCCACAGTCCAAAGACATGCAGGTTAGGTGCATTGGTGATCCTAAATTGTGCTTGGTGTGTGCCCTGAGGTGGGCTGGCGCCCTGCCCATGACCGTGTAGTTAGGATATAGCGGGTTGAATAATAGATGGATGGAAGTAAAAAGTAAGCTAAGTTTCAGATATTGTACTTACAATGCACACCACTTATATCAGAACAGTTTAAGAAGCAAACAATATGTCAAAGTGCTATGACCACATGTATAGATTTATAGATGATTCTGATGATCATATACAAGTATTTTTTACTAATACTGTACAGCCATTCATCTCTTATTCGCCCCTGTTCACCTGATCTCGGTTGTTCTCATCTGACTGTTCATTTATTCATCTAGCTTTAACCTATGCAGCTACTCCCTGTCAGCTGGTCCTCATAAATTAGTTCATCTTCTCACGAGCCTCTTTTGCTGCCATTGCCTTACCGGTTAAACTTTGCTTGGAATGCACCTCTTTCAACCTCTTTCACGGCACATCCTTATTTGGTGGCGCTGGATGTAAACTGTTGCTGCTTGGTTCAGAGCACAGAGTACAACCATCTCAGCCAGTTGAGCTAAAGAAGAGCAGCCCTCTGTCTAGTGACCAATCAGGTTTCTGATTGTGAAGGTGCCATCTTTTCACAGCTGGTTCTCTCTATTTCAACCACACTACATTCTGTCACTTTGTTTCTTTATCATAGACATGAAAAAAGACAACAGGTGCTAATTTTAGCACTGACATCCACCGTAATAAAAGAATAAGTGTCTGTGTGTGTGTGTGTGGCGCTGTGTTTCCATTTGGTTTCGATGTCTCTGTTATATGCCATTTGGCATTGGATTTGTAAAAGCAGTGGAAAGGTTTGTGATGTGCCATCTGTTGGAATGCAAAATTCAAAGCATTTCATTACTAAATCCAATACAAAATACATTCCAGACCAGGAAGCAAAGCTAGTCAAACGAATAATAGGCCAGAGGAAAGGAAATGTAAGGCATACTAAGTAAGCCCCCTTCATTTGTAGCACAACTGGGTTTAATTGCATAAACACAGTCCATAGGAGAATCCAGATTTAAAGTAATGTATTCAACTGACTATTTCAACAATTCCTTTAACTAAACAGTCAACTTCTTAAGAGATTTACATAGACTGAAACATTAGAACTACTTTAATGGGAACAGGCCATTCAGAAACAAATTTAGCTAATCTTATGCACTTAATTTCTCCAAGATAATATCAAGTTGTGTTTTGAAGGGCCCATACTCTCTACCTACATTAAGAAAACACATTTCTTTTTCTTCTTTTCATCTTTTGCAGATATTCCCTTTTCTACATAACGCCAACCCTCCCCATTTATCTAGGCTTGGAGCCGGCTCCAAAATGGAAGCTGGGTTACCAAGAAAACACATTTACTTACATTAAACTTCATCTGCTACAAATCTGCCAAAGTTTATATTCTGTCCAAGTGCCTTTGTGATTCTTGATTATCTGCCATTCTTTCTACTCTAGTTTAGTACATATTTAACCAGCTTGTTATTCAAATTCCTATCCACATTTTTATATTGTTGCATTCTGGGCTCTGTGTTACAAAAAACAATAATAATAATCTTTTCCAAGTATACTTTATTTTGGGACTTGTAGGAACAGTTCTGAAGTCTTCAAACAAAAGGTGAAAACACAAATGAAAATGATTTAATCTTCTACAAATCTCAACCATATTTCTGCCTTCAGAGATTAATAAAATACATAAGGTGTCATCTTCTGAGCAGCTCTCCTCCAGAGCACTGGAGACATTACCTTCTGGACAAATCTGAATGACACAAGTGCCCACCCAGGGAATTTATCAAGGCATTTATCAAGGCTTTTATTATCATGATATACAGTATGACTGTTGCATGTTAAGGTAGTTGACATTAAGCTGCTCTAACATCTTTCTGACTTATGTTTGTAACTAAACCATTCCTGGAAAGTGAAATAGGAGCTTTCTCCAATTCATTTGTCACAATATATAGTAAATAGGGGATTGAGCCCAACAAGGACAGTACATCTAACACCACAGAGCAGGATACCACATCTAACATTACCTAATTCAGATAAAGTTCCCCTCAACATAACTCTTTGTTTACTATATTTTAGCCAATTTTGTACCAACCTACATGCTGCACTTTAAATTCCCACTTATTGTAGTTTGATCAATAACCTTTTTCTTCTGAAAATCAAGATAAATAATATCATTTGCACCTCTCTTATCATATGTTTTCATTCCTTTCTCATAGAATTTGGGCACATTAGTGAAGCACAGGTTTCCTCATTTGAACCCATGTTGAGTATCTGCTGTTCTAATCATGCTTAATCTTTTTTCTTAATTTTTGCTTCCATTAATTCCTGTTATACAGTTTAAACTGACTGGTCTATAGTTGCTTGGCTCAGTCTGATCACCCTTTTTATAAAACAGGGTAATATTTGCTAACTTGAAGTCCAAGAAAAAAGAAATAATTGTTGATGGATATTTTGAGTATGCATTTAAAGTTAATGTTGGTGCCACTTTCGAATATTTAAAGTATCCTGCAGTATTATTAATATTATAATATATCAAAATAAAAATGAAAGTGAAAAAAAAAATACTTTATTGAAATAAAATTAAAGTTATCACATTACATTCTCCAGCTTCCAGAATATAATTCATAGACACGGTTCAGCATCTGGTACCAGGAAGGAACCAACCTTGGATGGTGCCTCAGTCCATCATATGGATACTTCCCCATGGCCAGTTTTGAGTCTTCGATTAGTTTAAAGGTAAAATCTGGGGAAGTATAATACAATTATATTTTTCTTTTTAATTATTGAATTGGCATGCAACCTGTCAAAGGCAAATAACAGTAAAAAATAAAAAATACTTGATATTTCTTGTCCTACATGGACCTTCAGCACTTTTCCTTGGTATCTGCGTGTGTCTGAACCTGTTTTGACCGATGTTCCTTCTGTCGAGCATGTTCCAATAAAGCAGGGGTGGGTATCGTCAGTCCTGGTGGACTACAGTGGCTGGTAGTTTTCATTCCAACTCAATTTCTTAAGAAACCAATCCTTTCCAGTCTCAGACCTTATTTAATTTTATGGATTTTATGGACATCTTTGAAGGTGACTGGTAGAATGTGTGTCACTACCAGTTATCCTCTACCTGATAGCAATACATGCCTAATATTTTGTTACTTCTTGTATATCTCACACTTGAACAATCTCTTTTGACTGAGTCACCAAAGCCAAACTGACCAATCAGATTGCTTGCAGGGACTAGAAACACACACGTACCTTTTTTTTTTTTTTTATTATATACCAGATATTTATGACTAAACAAAAATATAAAAATGTATATGTGCATGTATATGCAAATATTTCTATATTTCCATTGGTATAAGAATTTTATTTTCGTGGTTTAATACATGTTTTGGTGTGGTTTTTCAGTGTGCTCACTGCTCTGTGCTTGTAAAAGTGTAATAGTGCTACATAGAAATAAATCAAATTGAATAATAAAAATATAGTAATATTTTCACAAACTGCACTGACATCAGTTAGTTATTTCCACTTTAAATTCTCTTTTGCTCCTTATTTTTTCACATTTTAAACAAATTTATTCCTCTCTTACCTATGATCTAAGTCTGTTCTATTCAACTATCTTTGAAGAAAATCTTTGCTCTCCCTGCTTCTACGCTGCAGCTAAATAGCAACCCACATAATCGATGAGAGACTCTGGTGCAATGCGGTTATATTTGATTTAATATTTTAAGCCGGAATCTTAATCATTCTTCCAATTTTTCTGCCGTACTGTAAAAAAAAGCTGCTGACACCTGCCACAATCAGTTCCTCTTTCCATAATATGAAAGGTGACCTGTCACAAAAATTAATTCAACTTGCCATTTTCCCATTTATTACAATTCAGAAATTCATCAATGTGTAATATTTATGCAGCACTGCAGAAGGCTTACAAATTAAATGAACATCTGTTTGGAAACACAATTATTCTGATGAGTCAGCAGGATTTAAAAGAAAAGAAAACAGTCAAACTAAATAGTGGAAATTGGTGGAGGATATCATCATCATTACAGATATTGGAAAATTATATAAATCTAATTCTACAATAAAAATAAATTGGTTTAGCTTTAGTCTTATGGGTGGCGCAGTGGTAGTGCTGCTGCCTCGCAGTTAGGAGACCCGAGTTTGCTTCCCGGGTCCTCCTTGCATGGAGTTTGCATGTGGGTTTCCTCCGGGCGCTCCGGTTTCCTCCCACAGTCCAAAGACATGCAGGTTAGGTGGATTGACGATTTTAAATTGGCCCTAGTGTGTGCTTGGTGCATGGGTGTGTTTGTGTGTGTTCTGCAGTGGGTTGGCACCCTGCCCGGGATTGGTTCCTGCCCTGTGTTGGCTGGGATTGGCTCCAGCAGACCCCCGTGACCCTGTGTTTGGATTCAGCGGGTTGGATAATGGATGGATGGATTTAGTCTTATGGTTGAACTGAAACTGGTGGCAACTAAAGGTTACAACTTTAACAATTTGACTGATAAAGTGTGACAGATAGGGGGCGCTATCGCTCCCTTGAACACCTGTCCACGACTCTAGACACCAGGTAAAGGTCCAAACGATGACTTTATTAAATTGCCACAGTGCACAAAGCACCCTCTCCTCCACTATACTCATAAATAACCAATAATCAATAACAATAAACAATCCTCCAACTCCCAGACGCGTTGCCACCCTTCCACCCAGCTCAGCTCCCCGTCTGGGAGCTCCCACAATCCTTTTATATTCCCTGACCTGGAAGTGTTCCCAATCCCCAGTCCATGTGATCTTGTATCACTTCCGGGTCAGGTAAAAAGTCCTTTTCTTCACCCCGGAAGCATGTCGCTCTTCCTCTGACACACTTCCGAGTTATAGGGCACAAAGGAATCTTCGGTCCTCCCTGTAGCTCCCTCTTGCGGCCCCTGTGGTATCCAGCAGGGCTGAGGATAAAAACTACAAAGTCCATGACTCCCTGCTGGTCTTCGGGGCACCTCCATACTGCAGGGAGGGCTCCATCTGGCAGCCTCGGGGTATTGGCCGGGATGATAAGCCGGCCAAAGATCACAAAAGGTATTATTAATACAACTTTAACTTTTATGTTTGAAAACATTAAAACAAATGTACTTGGTTCTTTTTGAAGAGGACATTGACAAGAGTTCTTGAGAATGTTACCAGAGGGGATGAGGACAAGAAACTTCAGTCCATGACAAAGATCAAAGTCAGCTTTGCTGCTGAGAGGTTCAACATTTTTAAAAGACATAGAGCCAGTAC
This sequence comes from Polypterus bichir lapradei, assembly GCA_026402145.1. Taxonomy (NCBI): domain Eukaryota; kingdom Metazoa; phylum Chordata; class Cladistia; order Polypteriformes; family Polypteridae; genus Polypterus; species Polypterus bichir. The sequence continues at coordinate 7,503 of JANRMT010048468.1, forward strand.
AGCCTATAGTGTGGGCCAAACAGCAACTAAGATCAGTCATCTAAGGCAGAGGCTGAAATCACTCAACTGTCAGTTCAACAGAGGAGAAAAAAATAACTACTCATTACCCTGAGGCAAACAGAGGGGCATAGGAGGAGGAGGAGAAAAAGACAGGAAATGGCCAACTTTTATTTTTGACCTATTTGTGTGTACCACAACCTGCTAGGTCAGAAACAGCGTGGCCATCTCTCTAGCCCCAAGGAGGAGACAGACCAATATCTCTCCAACATCTTCTTAGACAGTATTAGTGAGTAAGATCTAGGAAACTGATCTGTAAGTATCTCATTCTTCCACTGGAACCCACCTTCAGCTTTGACACAAGTAAGCCCAGCTTGAAGGAAGTGCAGAATGTTATCTGTGCAGATAGACCTAGCTTAACCCCTGGACCAAGTAGAGCATCGTACATGTGTAGAAGAGGTGCCCAAAACTCTTGAGAAGGCGTTGGAAGTGATTTTGGTAACAGAGAAGGATTGTGCAACAGTGGAGATTCATGGAGGGTATCTGTATTCACAAAAAAGAAGAATCCAAGATCATCAAGCTGTTCTGGATTATCTTGCTGCTGAGTGTGGAGGGTAAGATTTTCTTTAATGTTATCTAAAAAAACATAATATTGTATCTTCTGAAGAACTCTTACACTGATGTCTCCTTGCAGAAGGGTGGGATTGCACAGAGGCCAGGGTGCCTGGAGCATGCAGGTGTGGTAACCCAACTAATTAGGGAGGCATGTGAAGCAAAGGAAATAGATATATCCTCTAGGTCTATAGAGGCTCACTAATTGGGACTAGATGACATTCAAACCCCAGAATTCTATGTTGTTAATTCATAAGAGAGGAAAAGTGATGAACAAGTACTGTTTTACTGTTTGAGAGGAACCAATCCCTACTGTCTGTGAAAAGCCTGGGAAGTATTGGCAAGGTGGTTGGTACCACCTTCAGAGATCCAAAACCTACCATAGAGGCTGAAGAGGAATTGCATAAAGGGCCAACACAGTAAACAAATCCTGACTCCCAAGGAAATTTAAGTCTTGGATATATCACCACAGTATTTTGCCCCTGATGATGTGGTCCTTGCTGGTAAAGGATTTGCTGCTGTCAACTGTAGAATATTTTAAAAAGAAGATGGTTGGGTCTACCCAGAGATGTGAGCAGCATAGCCCTGTATGAGAAGAGAAACAGGCTGAAACTCTTGACTGGACCAAACGGGACTGGGTAGAGGATAGTAACATCTCTTGGGGTGGCCCGAGCATCTCAAGTTCCTGATACAGTAAGTGTATGATGTCTTTTTAAGCCAAGGTAAACTCTTTTGCTGAGGAAAGATTGAATCACCAGCTTTTCAATGTACAAAATAAAGAAGGTTGCTGGAGCACATTCTCAGGTATTGTTTGAAGGTCCTGGGAGAAGGGAGCTAATAATGGTGCCACAACCAAGCGCTCAGAACAGTAGCTGACACCATTTGTAGAGCCACATCCCACAGCAAGCAATCTCCACCAAGCAGAAAAACCATGTCCATTGTTGAAGCATTATATGTATATAGTGCTCCTCTGCATTAAAAGAATGAATCAAGTTAATATTAATTTTATAATATATCAATTATATATATATATTCATTTTGACTCTGCTCCTTTTTCCCATCTACAAATCAGTATAGTGACCATATAACTGCACTCGTCATCCCAACCTACCTGTTGATCTTACCATCCCTTTTCCCCTCACTTGTGAATATGACCCCAAGGTATTTAAACTCCTCCACTTAAGGCAGTAAGTCACCTCCCATTCAGAGAGGACAGTCAACTTTTTTCCTACTGAGGACCAGGGCCTCAGATTTGGAGGTGCTGATTCATATCCCTGCTGCTTCACACTTGGTTGCAAACTGTCCCAATGCATGCTGGAGTTCACAACTCAATGAAGCCAACATTTCCACATCATCTGTAAAAAGCAGTGAAACAACTCTAAGGCCACCGAACTGGACCATAGCTGTGCCTTCATATCTTGTCCGTGAAAATCACAAACCGGATAGAGACAAAGCACATCCCTAATGGAGTCCCACTGGAAATGGTGGTGATGTTTTTCTGAGTATGTGGATACAGCTCTAACTGTAATTATACAGGGACTGAACAGCACTAATTATGGGCCCCTGAACGCCATACTCTCCCACCACCCCACACAGAATTCCTTGTGGAACACAGTCATACATCTTCTCTAAGTCCACAAAACACATGTTGACTGATTGGGCTTACTCCCATGACCCCTCCAGAATCCTAATGAGTTTAAAGAGCTGGTCCACTGTTCCACAGCCTGGACAGGATTAGGGTTAGGCTTAGGGACAGGATCCCCATTGCTCCTTCAGGATCTGAGGTTCCACGACTCGACAGAGTCTCCTTTTTAGTACCCTGGCATAAGCTTTTCTAAGGAGGCTGAGGAGTGTGATCCCCTGATAGTTGGAGTATATATATATATATATATATTGTGACTGGCCGCTGGGTCCCATGCCCGGCTGGGACACCCCTTCAACACTGCATCCGGGGGAGTAGCCATGGGGTGCACTCTACGTCTTGGTGGCAGCCCTCCTGGGTTACATCAGGGCCACAGGTGTGGGACTTCAGGACTCAGACCTGTTGGGCTCCATGCCCACCACCTGGAGGAGCTGCATGGCTTAACGAGCCTCTGTGGGCTGGAAGTGCAACCTAATTAGGCCAATTACCACCTGAAGCACTTCTGGGAGGGCTACAAAAAGAGCCTGCAGCCACTACTCAGCAGCCAGAATCGGGAGGAAGAGGACGAGGTTGCCTGGGAGGAGAGGTTATGCCAGAAGAGCATATTTGTGGTGATCAGTTGTGCTTTATTTCAAGTGCTTTTGGGACTGTGCTGTGGCTGGAGGGATTACGGGGAAGATGTGCCCTCGAGCTGAAGAAAATAAAGTCTGTGTTATTTGTACACGTGCCTCTGGGTCAGTCTGTGCCGGGTCAGGCGCAACATTGTGCCTTTATCACTATATATATATCTATAATAATAAAAGGCAAAGCCCTCACTCACTGACTGACTGACTGACTGACTGACTGACTGACTGACTCATCACTAATTCTCCAACTTCCCATATAGGTAGAAAGCTGAAATTTGGCAGGCTCATTCCTTACAGCTTACTTACAAAAGTTAAGCAGGTTTCATTTCGAAATTCTACACGTAACGGTCATAACGGTCGATAACGGTCGACAACGTCCGCCATGTTGAACTTTCTTATTTATGGCCCCATCTTCACGAAATTTGGTAGGCGGCTTCCCTGCGCTAACCGAAACCGATGTATGTACTTATTTCGATGGTATGACGCCACT
>JANRMT010048474.1:0-10746 GCA_026402145.1 Polypterus bichir lapradei
AGTTCATGTCAGAGCACAAACCAAGCATGAAGTCAAAGGAATTGTCTCGAGGCACAAATCTGGGGAAGGTTACAGAAAAATTTCTGCTGCTTTGAAGGTCCCAATTAGCACAGTGGCCTCCATCATCCGTAAGTGGAAGAAGTTCGAAACCACCAGGACTCTTCCTAGAGCTGGCCGGCCATCTAAACTGAGCGATCGGGGGAGAAGGGCCTTAATCAGGGAGGTGACCAAGAACCCAATGGTCACGCTGTCAGAGCTCCAGAGGTCCTCTGTGGACAGAGGAGAACCTTCCAGAAGGACAACCATTTCTGCAGCAATCCATCAATCAGGCCTGTATGGTAGAGTGGCCAGACGGAAGCCACTCCTTAGTAAAAGGCACATGGCAGCCCGCCTGGAGTTTGCCAAAAGGCACCTGAAGGACTCTCAGACCATGAGAAAGAAAATTCTCTGGTCTGATGAGACAAAGATTGAACTCTTTAGTGTGAATGCCAGGCGTCACGTTTGGAGGAAACTAGGCACCGCTCATCACCAGGCCAATACCATCCCTACAGTGAAGCATGGTGGTGGCAGCATCATACTGTGAGGATGTTTTTCAGCGGCAGGAACTGGGAGACTAGTCAGGATAAAGGGAAAGATGACTGCAGCAATGTACAGAGAAATCCTGGATGAAAACCTGCTCCAGAGCGCTCTTGACCTCAGACTGGGGCGACGGTTCATCTTTCGGCAGAACAATGACCCTAAGCACACAGCCAAGATATCAAAGGAGTGGCTTCAGGACAACTCTGTGAATGTCCTTGAGTGGTCCAGCCAGAGCCCAGACTTGAATCTGATTGAACATCTCTGGAGAGATTTTTAATAAATTTGCAAAAACCTCAAGTAAACTTTTTTCACGTTGTCATTATGGGGTGTTGTGTGTAGAATTCTGAGGAAAAAATTTAATTTAATCAATTTTGCAATAAGGCTGTAAGATAACAAAATGTGGAAAAAGTGATGCGCTGTGAATACTTTCCGGATGCACTGTAAGTACTCAAATATGGCACTTGGTGCCACTGCCCACCTGCCAAGTTGTTTTGCCTGCAGTGAGGTAAAGTAGAGGGGTCCTTTCATCGGATTGGCAGCACCGACTCAGCTGTGGAATGGCCAATAGGGGGAGGCAGCTTGATGGCCGAGGTCTCCAGGACTCTATTATGTGATATCATCTACTGTTGAATTCTGTTCTGTACTTGTAATATTTCTATTGTATTGAGGATTACTTGTGTTCTGTTCTGTGTATTGTACTGTATTGTATTTACCCCTTTTTTTGACACCCACTGCACGTCCAACCTACCTGGAGAGGGGTCTCTCTTTGAACTGCTTTTCCCAAGGTTTCTTCCATTTTTTCCCTACAAGGGCTGTTTGGGAGTTTTTCCTTGTCTTCTTACAGAGTCAAGGCTGGGGGACTGTCAAGAGGCAGGGCCTGTTAAAGCCCATTGCGGCACTCCTTGTGTTATTTTGGGCTAAATAAAAATAAACTGTAAATTGTAATAGCCATGCCCTCAAGATGTAGGTAAAATAAACAAAGCAGGCTATAAGAGACTAATAAGCAAATGGAAAAAAGGGCACTTACACTACATTTGGGGATACGCAATCTTCAGGTCATAAAAATGAACACGGATCACTGCTCACATATGGTCAGGCCCGAAACAAAATTATGTCATGCCTTGAATGGCTCTATGCTGCTTGAAATGAATTAAATAACTGACATTTTTCCAAGTTTGTTTATGACTTTGTAATAATATAAGTTTGGGTTGAAGAGAAACAGACTAAGGTGGGTTAAGCAAGGGAAATGAAAGGCAGAGGCTGACAGAGTGAAGATGGATGTTCTTGTACAGGGGTTGAAGCCAAAAAGCTGTGGTTACAGGTGGTGTCAGATGATATGAAATGAATCTGTTTGCTCAGAAAAAAGATGGGGGGGGGGGGCAATTTGCTAACTGGGGTAAATATCTAAAATACAGCCATTCACCCTATGATGATGATGAGCAGCATGTTAAATTGGTTACATATTCAAATTGGTGAAACTATTCAACTAAGTAAAAGGAATTTCACTTGAACCCCCACTGCCGGCACTGTCTGCCACCACTCCCTCAAATGGTATCACTCAATAGAACAATTTTGGTTCAAGTAACACAACGCATTTCCCAGCAGACGTTCCTACCTTTCACAAAGGGTCTGCTCCACCTCCTCCTCATCCTCATAAGGAATAACACAATGATACCAATCACCAGAGCAGCGATAACTATGAAAATCGCTGTCATTACATTTTTGTTTTTATGATCGGTGGATTTCAATGGCTCTGAAACAAAATAAACAAGAGAAGTACAGATGTTAGCAATCCAGTAGTTTATTTTAACATGTTACCCAGTTTGGCATCCTTTTCCCTGAAGACAGTGCTGCCATACAGTGGTCTGTTTCTACGTACTGTAAACTCCACAAGCTTACCACAGCCGACAAACATACACTCATGAGCCAAAACATTATGACCTTCGGCCTAATATGCTGTTGCCACCAAAATAAGTTTAACTAGCTGATGCACAGACTCTGCAAGACCATCTGAAGATGTCCTATAGTATCTGGCATCAGGAAATTAGCAATACATCCTCAAAATCCTGTAAGTTGCCAAGTGGAATCACTGCAAATTGGACCTGTTGCTTCAACACCTCCCACATATGCTTGACAGGATTGAGATCTGGGGAATTTGGCCACCAGGGCATCATGTTGATCTCTTCATCATCATGTTCCTCAAACTAATCCCAAACTATTTGTGCAGTTTGGTAGGGCACATTATCCTGCTGAATGACTCCACTTTAATCGGGGAATAACTTTGCCATAAAAGCGTATACTTGGTCAGCAACAATGTTTAGAAAGTCCGTAACTTTTACCTGAATGTCTGGACCCTGGGTTTCCCAGCAGACATTGTTCAAAGTATCACATTCACTCCAAGGGCTTGTATTAATTCCACAGTGCATCCTGGTGCTTTTTCATCTCTGTGTAAAGGACGTGCACATACCCACATGATGCAACAGAAAATTACATTCATCAGACCAGGCAAGGGTGGCATGGTGGTGCAGTGGTAGCGCTGCTACCTCGCAGTAAGGAGACCTGGGTTCACTTCCCAGGTCTTCCCTTGCGTGGAGTTCACATGTTCTCCCCGTGTCTGCGTGGGTTTCCTCCCACAATCCAAGGACGTGCAGGTTAGGTCCTAAACTGTCCCTAGTGTGTGCTTGGTGTGTGGGTGTGTGTGCGTCCTGTGGTGGACTGGCGCCCTGCCCGGGGTTTGCTCCTGCCTTGTGCCCTGTGTTGGCTGGAATTGGCTCCAGCAGACCCCCGTGACCCTGTGTTAGGATATAGCGGGTTGGATAATGGGTGGGATAAACCAGACAACCTTCTTGCATTGATCTAAAGTCCAGTTGCGATGCTCATATACTCATTGTAGGCACTTTTGACAGTAGATTTAGGGTTAGCATGGGCACTCTGACTGGCTACACAGTCCCACATGCAGTAGTGAAACATTAACCCCATAACCATCATTAAAATTATCTGTGATTTGTGCCATAGCAGCTTCTCTGTTGGTTCATACCAGATGGGATACCCTTTATTGTCCTCTTGCATCAGAGTCTTGGCCACCCAACACACTGTCAATGGTTCATGGTGTTTCTCTCCTTGAACCACTGTTGGAAGATGCTCCCCATGAGTACCCGACAAAGCTTACCATTTCAGAAATGCTCTGACCCAGTTGTCTGGCCATGACGAGTTGCCTCTTCTTAAAATCACTCAGGTTTTAACACCTACAGCCCATTTGTTCTGCATTCAACATGTCATCTACAAGTACCTAATGTCAGCTTAACATCTAAGATATCCTTAATTTTGACACGTGCCATTGTTACGCTATTAGACGGTACTACAGTGATCCCTCGCTATATCGCGCTTCGACTTTCGCGGCTTCACTCCATCGTGGATTTTAAATGTAAGCATATCTAAATATATATCACGGATTTTTCGCTGGTTCGTGGATTTCTGCGGACAATGGGTCTTTTAATTTATGGTACATGCTTCCTCAGTTGGTTTGCCCAGTTGATTTCATACAAGGCACGCTATTGGTGGATGGCTGAGAAGCTACCCAATCAGAGCACGTATTACGTATTAAATAAAACTCCTTAATGATATAAGATATGCTTCCCGCGCGGTGCTTCGAAAACTTCAAAGCTCTAACAGCCCGTATTGATTTTTGATTGTCTGCTTTTCTCTGTCTCTCTCACTCTCTCTGACATTCTCTGCTCCTGACGGAGGGGGTGTGAGCAGAGGGGCTGTTTGCTTAGAAGATACGGACGCGGACGCGCCTGTAAAAAATGCTGAAAGACTACCTTCACATTGATCCCTTCATTGCGGCTGTTTTATCGCGGTGCTTCCCATACTTAAAAGCCCAACAGCCCTATTGATTTTTGATTGTTTGCTTTTCTCGCTCTCGCTCTCTCTGACATTCTCTGCTTCTGACGCACGCACTTCTTTGAAGAGGAAGATATGTTTGCATTCTTTTAATTGTGAGACGGAACTGTCATCTCTGTCTTGTCATGGAGCACAGTTTAAACTTTTGACTAAAGGGTGTTATTTCATGTCTAGAGGGCTCTAATAATGTTAAAAAACTTATTTAGAAGGTCGTAAACAGATTTTCTATGCTCTAACTGCGAAAATATTAGATTTATAAATAAAGAATCCTACTTCGTGGAAATTCATTTATCTGTTTAACCGCGATAAACGAGGGTTTACTGTATAACTGTGCGGAGAAAATTTATAAACAGTGTGGGAGAGTTTCTAAGGGCTTAAAATATATAAAAATAACCATACAAACATATGGTTTCTACTTCGCGGATTTTCACCTATCGCGGGGGGTTCTGGAACGCAACCCCCGCGATCAAGGAGGGATTACTGTATTCACTTCACGTGGGAGCGGTCATGAAGTTTTGGCTCATCCATGTACATCTGTACAACATCCAACAAAATGTGCAGATTAGTCCTTTTTATATTTTATCGAAGACAACAAAGGAACTGTGGTGGGCTGGCGCCCTGCTCGGGATTTGTTCCTGCCTTGCACCCTGTGTTGGCTGGGATTGGCTCCAGCAGACCCCTGTGACCCTGTAGTTAGGATATAGCGAGTTGGACGATGACTGACTGACTGAAAACACAGGAATAAACCACTAAAGGCAGAACAAGAAAGGCATGGCAGACACACAGAAAACAACTTTACTGTCACTTGCATGGCATTTGACTTACCAAATGGAAGTGTGTATTCTTCGGTCAAGTCTTTTCCACTGGGGTCCTTTACAATGCAGAAATAGGTGGTAGACTCATAGGATGCTCTAAGTTCAAGAATGCTAACAATGCTGAAGCGGCCATCTTGTGTTTTCTCGCTGTTTGTCTCGGCGCTTTTTGTCCAGCTGCCATCAAACCTATCCTTCCACTCGATTGTTGCCTCTGGGTAGCCCAGTGAAGCTTTGCAAGTCAGGCGAACAAGTGTGTCGTCCGTAATGCCCTTCTCTGGCAGAGACACCACTTTAACGTCTGTATATGGAGCTAAAATAAAGGGGCACAAAAATACTGGTTTGTAATACTATTGCAACTTGATTTTTATGTACTGGTCTTCACTCTGGGAATACTGCACGGAAATTTAAACAGGAAAATCATAAACCAGTGAAGTCCATCAGCAAATCAGAACCGTACAAAAACAAAACAAAAGTCATGAAGGAAACCAAACCCTTGAGTAATGGCAGACCTAATTAGATTCCCCTTGATATGGACTGTCGTTCCTTTTTCAGTTTATTGAATGAATGGCAGTTTTGTGATATTAACCAACACATTAGCTCCAGTTCACACTCTGTTGTAATGGAGATTAAATATAAGTTTAGATTTTATGACCCCTTTGCCCAGGAAGAAAGCCTGGACTGGAAGGCAGGTTGGACAAGCTCATTTCTGACATATCCTTTCTTTCTTGTTTGCATGAAATTGCAGAACTGGGGGTTGGGTTCTGCCAGAGCTGTTTCATTGGTGAAAGCTGCACCCCCACAATGGCCCGGGAGGTGGGTCGGTTGTTACAGAATAACAATACGTGGACACTTCCATGCTGCTCTTGCTCCTTCTGTCGTTTTCCAAACTGAGGAGTGGTCTCTCCACCGTTTCATCCATGGTGGAGGTCAGGCCACTCCTCTCTCTTCATTCAAAGTCATGCAGTAGCAAAGACCGAGTCAGACCAGAGACTGATCGGCTTACTAAGACAGAGAGCCGCTTGGTAGTAAGCATATGGAGACAAGATAAGACAGCGTAACTAGCAGCTTATTTTACCAAAACTCATTGTAGTCTGCTACAGTTAGGTCCATAAATATTTGGACAGAGACAACTTTTTTCTCATTTTGGTTCTGTACATTACCACAATGAATTTTAAATGAAACAACTCAGATGCAGTTGAAGTGCAGACTTTCAGCTTTAATTCAGTGGGCTGAACAAAAAGATTGCATAAAAATGTGAGGCAACTAAAGCATTTCTTTAACACAATCCCTTCATTTCAGGGGCTCAAAAGTAATTGGACAAATTAAATAACTGGAAATAAAATGTTCATTTCTAATACTTGGCTGAAAACCCTTTGCTGGTAATGACAGCCTGAAGACTTGAACTCATGGACATCACCAGATGCTGGGTTTCCTCCTTTTTAATGCTCTGCAAGGCCTTTACTGCAGCGGCTGTTTCTTTGTGGGCCTTTCTGGCCGAAGTTTAGTCTTCAACAAGTGAAATGCATGCTCAGTTGGGTTAAAATCAGGTGACTGACTTGGCCATTCAAGAATTTTCCACTTCTTTGCTTTAATAAACTCCTGGGTTGCTTTGGCTGTATGTTTTGGGTCATTGTCCATCTGTATCATGAAACGCCGCCCAATCAACCCGGACAGTATGTCTCTGAACACCTCAGAATTCATTTGGCTGCTTCTGTCCTGTGTCACATCATCAATAAACACTAGTGTCCCAGTGCCACTGGCAGCCATGCACGCCCAAGCACATCACAGTGTTTTACAGATGATGTGCTATGCTTTGGATAATGAGCTGTTCCACGCCTTCTCCATACTTTTTTCTTGCCATCATTCTGGTAGAGGTTGATCTTGGTTTCATCTGTCCAAAGAATGTTTTTCCAGAACCGTGCTGGCTTTTTTAGATGTTCTTTAGCAAAGTCCAATCTAGCCTTTCTATTCTTGAGGCATATGAGTGGCTTGCACCTTGCAGTGCACCCTCTGTATTTACTTTCATGCAGTCTTCTCTTTATGACAGACTTGGATATCGATACGCCGACCCCCTGGAGAGTGTTGTTCACTTGGTTGGCTGTTGTGAAGGGGTTTCTCTTCACTATGGAAATGATTCTGCGATCATACACCACTGTTGTCTTCCGTGGACGTCCAGGTCTTTTTGCGTTGCCGAGTTCACCAGTGCTTGCTTTCTTTCTTAGGATGTACCAAACTGTAGATTTTGCCACTCATAATATTGTAGCAATTTCCCGGATGGGTTTTTTCTGTTTTCGCAGCTTAAGGATGGCTTCTTTCACCTGCATGGAGAGCTCCTTTGACCGCATGTTGTCTGTTCACAGCAAAGTCTTCCACATGCAAGCACCACACCTCAGATCAACTCCAGACCTTTCATCTGCTTAATAGATAAGACATAACGACGGACTTGCCCACACCTGCCCATGAAATAGCCTTTGAGTCAATTGTCCAATTACTTTTGAGCCCCTGAAATGAAGGGATTGTGTTAAAAAATGCTTTAGTTGCCTCACATTTTTATGCAATCGTTTTGTTCAACCCACTGAATTAAAGCTGAAAGTCTGCACTTCAACTGCAACCGAGTTGTTTCATTTAAAATTTGTTTCATTTTAAAATTCTGTATGGGGTAACATACAGAACCAAAATTAGAAAAAAGTTGTCTCTGTCCAAATATTTATGGACCTAACTGTATGTTAGGCATATTAACTATAACACATGAATACATGTGCAACTCTCTCTCTTCTCTGTTCTAGTACTCCATTGATATAAATGACAGTATAACATATAAGGGCTACAGTAGGGATTTTAGGTAATTTTGTTTAGGCCTAAATAGATAAAGAGTATTAAGAGGAGAATAGGGTCACCCTAGAACCCTACCTCAACAAAGCAGACAGTTACGAGATTCATAAAAGCACTGCTGCTACATGTAGAGTACAGTGAAAGTCTTACAGAAATGGGTTAATCAATATGCAACAGGGCACCACTTCCTAGCACTGTAAATAGGGAGCATTAGATTCCTCACGGCGGCACGGTGGCACAGTGGTAGCGCTGCTGCCTTGCAGTAAGGAGGCCTGGGTTCGCTTCCCGGGTCCTCCCTGCGTGGAGTTTGCCTGTTCTCCCCGTGTCTGTGTGGGTTTCCTCCCACAGTCCAAAGACACGCAGGTTAGGTACACTGGCGATCCTAAATTTTCCCTAGTGTGTGCTTGGTGTGTGGGTGTGCCCTACAGTGGGCTGGCGTCCCGCCCTGGGATCTGTTCCTGCCTTGCGCCCTGTGTTGGCTGGGATTGGCTCCCGTGACCCTGTGTTAGGATATAGCGGGTTGGATAATAGATGGAAGGATAGATTCCTCACTTAAGTGCTATGATGGGTTAATCATCATTGTCACCAAAATAAACCACTGGTTGAGACTCACCAGATCAAGATGGTGTCAAAATTATTGAGCTTTGTAAGTAATGATCAAACCTTCTTTGGATATGAACTATTATATCTACTGTTTCATTATGAACTGCAGTTTCAGTTTAACCAGTAACCCCTTCAGTCACCTCAATCATAAAACCCGTCTACGTGCCGGAGAAGGAGATGCTATCATGATCACCTAAACAGGGAGCACAAAGCAGTGACACGCATTAGACCTTTGTTCCTAGGAGTGGTCTTGAACTTCAATACCAAGCTTATTGCTTTTGCTTTCTATTTCTACATGATAAACAAGAATAGCACGTTTGGCAAAAACCAGAGTCACGCACACTTATCTGTATCTGTACTTTACCATCATCCATAGCACCTGTAAACAAACCAAACTATCATGAGCAATGTTTCTTAACATTATATCACGTGAAGCATTTGAGCCAGAGCACTGCCCTTTGAAACAACACTGAGCAGCATTTTGCTTTGTGTTAACAGCTCATAACAACATTGTTGTAAGAAATAAAGCAGGTAACGTCACGTTGAAATAGCTAAACTGTTACACAGGGGCTTGGCGAGAATACAGGCTATTGGCAGATTTGTGGCAGATGAAATTTAATGTAAGGAAATATAATGTATTACAAGTTGGTAGTAGAAAGGTTAGATTTAAATACATAATGGGATGTCTGAAACTTGAAAGTATAACTTATGAGAAGGGCCTAAGAGTTATAGTAGACTCATGACTACCTACAGTGCATCCGGAAAGTATTCACAGCGCATCACTTTTTCCACATTTTATTATGTTACAGCCTTATTCCAAAATGTATTAAATTTATTTTTTTCCTCAGAATTCTACACACAACACCCCACAATGACAACGTGAAAAAAGTTTACTTGAGATTTTTGCAAATTTATTAAAAATAAAAAAACTGAGAAATCACATGTACATAAGTATTCACAGCCTTTGCTCAATACTTTGTCGATGCACCTTTGGCAGCAATTACAGCCTCAAGTCTTTTTGAATATGATGCCACAAGCTTGGCACACCTATCCTTGGCCAGTTTCGCCCATTCCTCTTTGCAGCACCTCTCAAGCTCCATCAGGTTGGATGGGAAGTGTCGGTGCACAGCCATTTTAAGATCTCTCCAGAGATGTTCAATCAGATTCAAGTCTGGTCTCTGGCTGGGCCACTCAAGGACATTCACAGAGTTGTCCTGAAGCCACTCCTTTGATATCTTGGCTGTGTGCTTAGGGTCGTTGTCCTGCTGAAAGATGAATCGTCGCCCCAGTCTGAGCTCAAGAGCGCTCTGGAGCAGGTTTTCATCCAGGATGTCTCAGCACATTGCTGCAGTCATCTTTCCCTTTATCCTGACTAGTCTCCCAGTTCCTGCCGCTGAAAAACATCCCCACAGCATGATGCTGGCACCACCATGCTTCACTGTAGGGATGGTATTGGCCTGGTGATGAGCGGTGCCTGGTTTCCTCCAAACGTGACACCTGGTATTCACACCAAAGAGTTCAATCTTTGTCTCATCAGACCAGAGAATTTTATTTCTCATGGTCTGAGAGTCCTTCAGGTGCCTTTTGGCAAACTCCAGGTGGGCTGCCATGTGCCCTTTACTAAGGAGTGGCTTCCGTCTGGCCACTCTACCATACAGGCCTGATTGGTGGATTGCTGCAGAGATGGTTGTCCTTCTGGAAGGTTCTCCTCTCTCCACAGAGGACCTCTGGAGTTCTGACAGAGTGACCATCAGGTTCTTGGTCACCTCCCTGACTAAGGCCCTTCTCCCCCGATCGCTCAGTTTAGATGGCCGGCCAGCTCTAGGAAGAGTCCTGGTGGTTTCAAACTTCTTCCACTTACAGATGATGGAGGCGACTGTGCTCATTGGGACCTTCAAAGCAGCAGAAATCTTTCTGTAACCTTCCCCAGATTTGTGCCTCGAGACAATCCTGTCTCGGAGGTCTACAGACAATTCCTTTGACTTCATGCTTGGTTTGTGCTCTGACATGAACT
>JANRMT010048490.1:0-15829 GCA_026402145.1 Polypterus bichir lapradei
TAATTGAAAAAAAGCTTACAGCACTCGGGGTTCCCAAGCCTTCTTCCATCCATGTATACTGGCTGAGACACTGCGTGTTTAACTTCCGACTTCAGATGAAATTAATCGCATTCTCACAGGTGCTGCCATTTGCGAAACCCGCGCCCCTTCATGCTGGTTAAACATTGAAGATCGGGGGAGTACGCTTGCAAAGGAAAACATAAACATGCATTTCCCAGTCATACACTGAAGCCCAGTTTGACTTCGCTTGTAATGAAAAAAATGCTTACAACACTTGGGGATCCCAGGCAGTTTCCCATCCACGTGTACTGCCGAGGCGGTGCGTGTTTAACTTCTGAGTAAAGATGAAATAGATTGTTGCCATTAGCGAAACCCGCGCTCCTTCATGCTGGTTAAATACTGAAGATAGGGGGTGCCCGCTTGCAATGGACAGCATAAAGATGCATTTCAAAGCCATATACTGTTGCCCATATTGACTTCATTTGTAATTGAAAAAAAGCTTACAGCACTCGGAGTTCCCAAGCCTTCTCCCATCTATGTATACTGGTAGAGACACTGCGTGTTTGACTTCCGACTTCCGATGAAATTAATCGCATTCTCACAGGTGCTGCCATTAGCGAAACCCGCGCTCCTTCATGCTGGTTAAATACTGAAGATCGTGGGAGCCCGCTTGCAATGGAGAGCATAATGATGCATTTCATAGCCATATACTGTTGCCCAAATTGACTTCATTTGTAATTAAAAAAAGCTTACAGCACTCGGGGTTCCCAAGGCTTCTTCCATCCATGTATACTGGCTGAGACACTGCGTGTTTAACTTCCGACTTCAGATGAAATTAATCGCATTCTCACCGGTGCTGCCATTAGTGAAACCCGCGCTCCTTCATGCTGGTTAAAAACTGAAGATCGGGGGTGCACGCTTGCAATTGAAAGCATAAAGATGCATTTCCCAGCCATATACTGTACATCAAATTGACTTCGCTTTAAATGGAAAAAAAGCTAAGAGCACACGGGGTTCACAGGCCGTCTAAAATCTATGTATATTGGCCGAGCCCATGCGTGTTTAACTTCCGACTTCAGATGAAATCGAGTGCATTCACATTGGTATGGCCCTAAGCGTAAGCTGCGCCCCTTCATGCTGGTTAAATACTGAAGATCGGGGGAGCACGCTTGCAAAGGCATTTCCCAGTCATACACTGAAGCCCAGTTTGACTTCGCTTGTAATGAAAAAAAAGCTTACAGCACTTTAGGATCCCAGGTAGTTTCCCATCCACGTGTACTGCCGAGGCGGTGCGTGTTTAACTACTGAGTAAAGATGAAATAGATTGTTAGCATTAGCGAAACCCGTGCTCCTTCATGCTGGTTAAATACTGAAGATCGGGGGAGCCCGCTTGCATTGGAGAGCATAAAGATGCATTTCAAAGCCATATACTGTTGCCCAAATTGTCTTCATTTGTAATTGAAAAAAAGCTTACTGCACTCGGGGTTCCCAAGCCTTCTTCTATCCATGTATACTGGCTGAGACACTGCGTGTTTAACTTCCGACTTCAGATGAAATCGAGCACATTCACAATGGTATGGCCGTAAGCCTAAGCTGTGCCCCTTCATGCTGGTTAAACACTGAAGAGACACTGCGTGTTTAACTTCCGACTTCAGATGAAATTAATCGCATTCTCACAGGTGCTGCCATTAGTGAAAGCCGCGCTCCTTCATGCTGGTTAAATACTGAAGATCGGGGGATCCCGCTTGCAATGGAAAGCATAAACATTCATTTCAAAGCCATATACTGTTGCCCAAATTGACTTCATTTGTAATTGAAAAAAAGCTTACTGCACTCGGTGTTCCAAAGCCTTCTTCTATCCATGTATACTGGCTGAGACACTGTGTGTTTAACTTCCGACTTCAGATGAAATCGAGCGCATTCACAATGGTATGGTCTTAAGCGTAAGCTGCGCCAGTAGTACATACAGAAAGCAACTGTCAAAAGAGGTGTGAATTTGATTGATGACTTTAAGCCCCGCCCCCAAATATGATGGATGACATTAAGCCCCGCCCCAAATATGAAAATATAAAAATATGAAAATATGAAAATATGATTTATGAAAATATGAAAATATGGAAATATGGAAATATGAAAATATGAAAATATGGAAATTTGAAAATATGGAAATATGAAAATATAAAAATATGAACTATACCCCGCCCCTGGGGGGTTGGACCACCGTCATAATTGATCATCTCTAAACCCCGCCTTTTAGGGTGGTTTTTTCGTAAACCGGACACTTATCCCTCCCCATTAACAATACTCACGCCTCCGAGTTACGCCTTTATCTCTCTATCCGCCTATAGGGTTAGGGAGAGACGTATCGCTCCACCCCTTCTCAACCCCGACTGTGGGAGGAGACGAAAGAGTTCTTGTATAAAATTCTAGTCACTTAATGAAAACGCCACGACACACAAAAGCAAACAGAATGGACAGTCTTGTGAACGCTCCTAAGAAACTGAAAGCCAACAGGGCCTTACGGGAGTTACGGGAACCACGCTTCAGCTCTGTCTGGTACGATTCTAACTGTGCTTTGTGCCGGGTAGAAGTAAAAAGAAATGCCGAGGGACAACTCACGATCGCCGTTTCCAAGAAGGAGCCTATCCTACCTGAATATAACGAAGCCGGTCACGTAGAGGAAGATAAAGAAAATGTGATAAAGGATCGAGTGAGTGAAATTAATTTTTCTGTAAAAGACTGGAGTTTTTTTAAAGCTCTTATGCCAAATATTGATGAAGCTATTTATCAAGGAAAACTAGCCGACCAGATGAAAAGAATTAAAAGAAAATTGGAGGAGGAGTTTAGCATGTTGAATAATTCATGCTCGGAGGAGGAGGAAGAAAACTGGGAGTCAACCGCCCCCTAAGTGAGCGGAGATAAATACAGAGGTCTTTTCCATAGTCTACATTAACCTAAAGCCCTATCGAGATGTCTTCAACTAACTACCCTTCCGAAGCTGGTGCTAGCTGGGCCGGTCGTCTCCCTGTTCTCTCGGCCTCTGAGGTGGCAGAATTCCTCAACATTTTGATGCGCTCCGAAGAGCCAAGCTCCGGGGGTATGGAACATGCGTCCGCCGCTGACTACCTGTTTTGGCCCGCTAACCTTCAAGCCAACACCGCCTACTCTACTCCCGACGATATGATCGACCCTAACCTACCGACCGGCTACTCTGCGGCAGACCAGATGCTGACAGACAACGATGTGTTTTGGACGGGTAACAACCAGCATCCCGCCGGCTACGTACCTGATCAGGTCTGCTGGTCTACGGAACAGACAGCGGCAGTCAACGACCTGTTTTGGCCCGACAACATCGTACCTAACTCCGGGTACTCTGCTCCTAACAACTCTCCTTAAGACCCCCCGTCTTGGCCGGATCTTCTGATGCCCTCGAATGACCAGATCTATTGGCCCGAACCTCAGTTACCCGCTCCTGATGATATGTATTGGCTGGATAGTCTCCTGGAGAACCGTACAGGACCTGATTTTTTTGTCCCTGCTGAGGATACTCAAGGGAGCCTGACGGGCGCTCAGGAGATAGCCATGCAGACCATGCATCAAGAAGAGACTGTGGACGACTTGGTAGAGGCTCTGGCCTCTTGGAAGCCAGCGTCCCAGGATTCTGATTATGAGGGCATGGACATTGAACAAACTGACGGTGCTCTGGGTGAAACACTTCGAAAGACTCTGAAACTGATCAAGAGTTTGATTGCGGCTCTGCTGGACATAATAGTCGATCAGGACCTAAAAAGCACCTGTCAAGGTTGTTTCATAGATCATCCCAGCCAGACGCAGCATACTTGTCTGTTTGAGCCTGACTCTTTTTATCGGGGTGGCCGTTTTCAAGAGGTTCTGACTGCTTTCCGCAAACCGTGGCTCAGGAGCCTTGTCATAAAGACTCTGGGATGCTTCAACATCTTTCCGCCTTTTCACAAGGTTCATTCCTTTGTTCAAAATGCTGTAGATGAACTGGAAAATGAACATTCTATTAGCGAGGCTATTGTACAGGCCTTTCACAACATGGACGATCCATCTTACTCGAAAATACGTGAAATAGCCGATGCTTTCTCTAAAAGGCATTTTTCTGTACCAGACATGACCGATGCACCTTTGGGGTTTTACGGGGAGTACGATATAGAAAAATCAGACGAAGTGTCTGAACTCAATGTGCCTGTGCTATGAAATGTTTTAATAATGTTTTAATAATGTTTTTGAAAATTACCAATAAAGACTCATTTGATTTTTAAACCATTGACATTTTTCTTTCACCGTCGGCGATGGAGGGTTACTTGAAAAAAGTTTATTATAACCCGGCAAATCCTGGTAGCTTTGGGGGAAAAGACTCTTTGAAAAGAGCTCTTGAGGTTTCGGGTCAGAAAAGTAATGACCAACAGGTGTCGGATTGGTTGTCCGGTCAATATGCTTATACAATTCACAAACCTGCTAGAAGGCATTTTAGGAGAAATAAGGTTTATGTATCCGATATAGACTCGCAATGGCAGATGGATTTAGCGGACATGACAAATGTGTCCGAGCATAATCTGGGTTATAAATATTTGTTAACATGTATCGACGTACTTTCCAAGTACGCCTGGGTACGACCCCTGAAGAACAAAACGGGTAAGGAAGTGACGAGAGCCTTCCAAGACATTCTGAGCGCCGGGCGTACTCCAAAGAAGCTCCAGACCGATAAGGGGAAAGAGTTTTTCAACCGAGATTTTCAAAAGCTGTTAAAGAAGAGCGGAATAAAACATTTCACCACAGGAAACGAATTAAAGGCCTCCGTGGTGGAGAGATTTAACCGGACACTAAAATCTAAAATGTGGAAATATTTCAGCGCTTATAACACGAGAACCTACATCGATAAATTGCCGGATCTAGTATACTCTTATAACAAAAGTTATCATCGAAGCATAAAAATGGCTCCTTCCGATGTAAACACGTTAAATTCCTGGAAAGTTTTCAAAAATTTATACGGCGTAGCCAACCCCCCAGGTCCGCCGTTGTTTAAGTTCAAAGTAGGAGACACGGTTAGGGTGTCTAAAACCAGACATCCTTTTGAGAAAGGTTATGAACAAACATTTTCAGATGAAATCTTTACCGTATCTGAACTTGTACCTAGGGCACCGGCAGTGTACAAACTGAAAGACTACGATGGTGAAGAGATTGTAGGATCCTTTTACGACCCCGAATTACAGAAAATTAAAGTCGGGTCCACAGACGTTTACAGGATCGAAAAAATACTGGCTAGGAAAGTTAAGAATAAAAAAAGACTCATTTTAGTCAAATGGCTCGGCTGGCCAGAAAAATTTAACAGCTGGATACCGAAGAGCCATGCCCAAGATGTTCAATAAAATCCCCAGGGCTCCTAATCGACTCTTCATTCTCTAGCGGTATACGATGGAGCGCAAAAGTTTTTTTGTGACTCTTCCGAGCAACGCTTCCTCAGACATTTTCCCTAACAACACAATTTCCAATTTCACGACGAAGCTTGCTAAACCCATAGAATTAGAAGGTTCTTGGGAAGTCAGTCTAGCCGAAATTCAGTACCCACATACGTGGAATACCATTGACAAACCGGATAACGAATTCTATGTTTGAGCTCCGGGGGTAAAAAAACATTACTACATTCCATGCGGGTATTACGAAGGTATTCACGACCTACTGTCTTTTATGAATTCGACAACCTTAAGCCTACCCACTTTGACAGATGTTGCAGCTGGATTTGTCCCTTCTGAGAGCCCTGCGAAATTCAGTTATAATGCTGTGGAAAGAAGAGTCTACGTGGTACCGGGTGAAAAGGATGAAACTATACACTTAAAAGGACAGCTGGGTCGAATATTAGGAGCGCATCCTGATCAGACTCGGGGTTTAACTTATAAGGCTCCTTTCCCCGCCGACATCAGGGCCGGCTTTTACACTTTGTACGTGTACGGGGATATGGTATCTCATCAGAGAGTCGGAGACAGCTACGTACCCCTTTTGAGGTGTGTTCATATTGAGGATCAGGCCAATAAAATTACAACCATCACATATGACAAGCCGCATTATGCGCCAGCCAGCAAGAATCATTTTGACACAGTGACTATTGAAATAAAGACGGACCAGAACAAAAACGTGCCATTTCAGTTTGGTAAGGTGATAGTGAAGTTGCATTTCAGACCCGTCAGACATTGTATGCACGACTGAAACAATGAGGTCTTACCAGGACCCGACACCGTACATCCAATATTATCAGACCCAAGCGGGTAACGGCTTACCGGGGTTCTCTGGATCCCCTGTAATGTATGGTGGGGGGATTGGAGGTATATTTCGAGGATTGTTTCGAAGAGCTTTACCTCTCCTGAAAAAAGGCTTTGACATCGCAAAACCACACATCAAATCCGCGGCTAAAAATATTGTCAAAGATGTAATCACCGGGGCTATATCCGGTGCTGCAGGTGGAGTCCTAGAAAAGCAGGAGGGATCGGGCTTGATGGTCATGAGAAAGACAAAACGCAAGAGACCACCGGGGTCGCGTCAGGCCCCGCCGGCTAAAAAGACCAGGCGCACTATTTTTGCAGCATTATCTAAACGTCGTCAGAAGAGGAACAAGACTAAAGCAAGCAAAAAGAAGAGAGACATTTTTTAAGAAAAGATGGCTTTCGTACACAGAATGTCCGAAGAGTGTGTCAAATCTGAACTGGATCTGTTTACGGTGCCTTTCACTCAAACGAGTGTAGATAAAAGTATATACGTTGAAGTCCCACCACTCTCAGCCCTCTCTGAAGTAGCTCCGCTAGAATTTCTCATAGCCGGAAATGGGGAAGATTACCTGGACTTGAATAACACTCTTCTACACCTAAGGGGAAAGATAGTGAATGCTGACGGGACTAACATACCTGCCAGGGCAAAGGTCGGATTTGTCAACTACCCTATAGCCAGTTTGTTTTCCCAAGTGGATGTCACCCTCGGGGACCGTCTAATATCCCAGAGTTCAAATTGTTATCCTTACCGAGCGGTCTTAGAAGGCCTGCTAAATTACAGCCAAGAGACTCTTCATTCTCAGTTTGCTACAGGACTTTTTTACAAAGATACACTTAAGAAATTGGAAGAGACAGACCCTGACGGAGAAAACATAGGTTTTAATAACAGAAGCGTCTATACAGCCGGTAGCAGGACTGTTGAACTTCTGGGGCACATACATACAGATCTATTTTTCCAGGAGAAACTACTATTGAACGGCCTAGACGTGAAGATTAAAATGGTTCGGAACAAAGATGAATTCTGTTTAATGTCCGGTGATGCCGAACGTTACAAAGTAATCATAACATCAGCCTCCCTGTTTGTAAAAAAAGTAAAAGTTTCACCGGCCGTGAAATTAGGACACGCTCATGCCCTTACATCAGCCAATGCTAAATACCCTGTGGAAAGGGTGAATATGAAAGTATTCAGTATGCCCGCGGGGATCCGAGTATGCAATCAAGAAAACCTGTTTCTGGGTCAACTACCAAAATATGTGGTAATTGGAATGGTGGATAATGAAGCCTTTTCGGGATCTTATACACGGAACCCTTTCAATTTCAAACACAACAATGTAGAGTTCCTGGCTCTGTACATGGACGGCGAACAGATTCCTGCCAAACCTTTTCAACCAGACTTTGTAAGCGGCAATAGTGCCAGAGAATTATTATAACCTGGTATTGGCCACTGGTAAGCATTTGAAGGATCAAGCTCTGGCTATCAGCCGTTCAGAGTTCTCGCAAGGATATACTCTTTTCGCTTTTGATCTAACCCCCGATCAGGAATGCGGCGATCATTTTTCATTAGTTAAAACTAGAAACATGAGATTTGAATTACGCTTCTGCGTCCCTCTCCCTCGGACCGTCAATCTAATAGTATATGCGGTCTTTGACAACATCATTGAAATCAACCAGAGACTTAATGTTCTGTATGACTACTAAACACCATGAATACAAAACAATTAACAGAACTACTGTCCCAAGACCCCTACACCGAGAGATATTTCCGCGGGGTGCTGGCGTGTGATCAACTACCGGAAAAAAATAACGGCTTGCCGGCCATGTTTGTAGTGAATACTCACCGTCAAACCCAACCAGGAGAACACTGGCTGGGGATTTACCTCACCGAAGACGGTAATGGGGAGTTTTTTGATTCCTATGGAAATCCCCCGGACTTTATCGACTTCCCGAAAGACATTTACCATTTCTTAAGCAAAAACTGTAAACAAATCCTTTACAATAACCGACAGCTGCAAAGTTGGTTCTCGGACAAATGTGGTCATCACTGCCTCTTCTATCTGCATCAGAGAGGAAAAGGTCTCCCGTACACCTCTGTAATAAAAAAGTATTCTGAGGACGTGAACAGTAATGACTCTATGGTCTCTAAATTTGTTCGTTCCTGGCTTCCTTCACCGGGACTCTGTTTTTATCAGTACCCCTGCATGCAAAGATCAGAGACCTATAAATATTTCAATAGACGGTTAAAGGATGAAGACACTCTGTAATGAGATAAAATTGTATTTAATAAACAAATAATTTTACAAATTAATAAGCAATCCATTCCAGTCTTTTTTTTCTCGGTTTCAGTCGGTAGGGGCTAACTTCTGTTTGATGAGCAGGGAGGGGGGCGGCGGGTGGCTTAAAACTTTCAAGGAGTTCTCTCGTTTCATCATTAGCTACGACAGAAAATGGAATGTTCAAACCGGCCATGGCGTTTACAAATTCCTTCCACCCCCGCGGTCTCCTATGTTCAGGTATTGTATGAGAAGCGGTTAGATTACGGACCAAATCCACCATGTTGGATCCGACCAAAGGTTTACCTTGTAACAGCAGCTCTCCACGATTATTCCAAAACGCGTGATTGGGATTAACGGACATTTTATGTAAAACAAATTCAACATTTTTCTTTGATTTTACAGGCGCGCTTCTCAAAACCTCTTGCCAAACCTTGTCCTCAGACACCTTGGTTGTTCCAGTGCCCCCCTCGCCATTTTCTTCTTCTTTTGGTAATACGAGCGTCAGACTGCTAGCTTCTTTATCGGCCTTTTTAACTAGCGTCAGATATCTCTGCAAGATAGAAGTGTAAAGCTTCACCTTCTCGTCAGCCCCTATATCACAGCGTTGCAGGATGTTTCTCATTTCTTTGTCCAGTTCAGTTTCCGTGGCACTCAAGAGTTCGTTCGGGTTAGCACTCTTTTGCAGCAAAAGAGACATTTGTTGCTGCGGGACCAAATACATTTTTTGAGCGTATTCCATGTTTATGCTCTAGAAGCCAGTAAACTGGATATGAATGGCACGGCGACGCTTAAAAGAGCTCCCAAAAAGCCTCCTTTCTGGTTCAGAATAGCTTTCTTCTTTTTTAAGGTTAGTTTTTTGTCACTTATTTTTCGGACAGATGTTTTATGCTTCTTGAGTCGCTTAAACTGTTTGGGGGAAAGAGGTATATTACCTTTTAAAGTATTACAGGCTATTTCGGACAAAGCATTAATTAAATCGTCAGAAGAGGCGTTGATAAGAATTTTACGGCGGCGACAAGAACAACGGAGTAAGGCCTTGAGAGGCTTTAGGTTTCTGCTTATTCTGGCCGACATGCTGACAGAATATGTAACTTTGACTCAGAACACCTTCTTTTATCTTTTCACGGTGTACACGACCGGCCAGTCGGGCAGGAACAGACCTGTTCTTAAGCGCAGTTCGTCGGGGGTCTGTGCCTTTAAATCCACTAAGAGATAGCCGTACGGTAGTTTTGTAGCATCTTCGAAAGCCTCCAAAAAGAACTTAACACGCCTCGGATACATTTGGCGTGCCAAGGTAGTAATCTGCAATTTGTCCCTGGGGTTTTTAAAAAGAGTGATATAATTGGCGTTAAGATTAATCGTTCGGCTTTTCTTTCCTTGAAAGAATAAATTTTGAACCAAGTAAATGATAGACAGATTCCGATGATGAGTATATTTTGTGAAAGCTTTTTCTATTTCCTGGCTTTCGCTAGCCGATTCCATCAGATCATCTATAATGACCAAATTTATTTTCTCTGGAGGGAGAAGTTCGTCGTCGCATAAAGACTTTGGGAGTCCTTCAATAAATTTTAATTGCTGAAATTTAGCCGACAGCTCGTCGTACATTTTCTGCCAACAACTATAAAACCAAATGATATTTTGAAAAGGGTGAGACACAACGTGGTTCGAATGTTCCAATAATTTTTTTACATAATAGGATTTACCGGAACAAGAGGGTCCCGAGATAATTTTAGCGAAGGGGTGTTGAAGGCGTGCGTCAAAATCTCTTTCAGTAGCCATAAGGTCTTGTGTTGTAATCTTTTAGGAGAACCCTCTTGTTATACACCACTCTGAATTTCTTCCTGAGTGGTCTGTTTTCTAATGTGAAACGTTTTTTTTCTGGGGCTAAGCCGTCTACTTCAGTACCTGTCTCCTCTGCTCCCTCTACTTCAGTACCTGTCTCCTCTGCTCTCTCTACTTTAGTAGGCCCCTGTGCCCCCTCTGTTCCCTCTACTTCAGTAGCCCCCTCTACTCCATTCACGGTCTCCTCTGTTCCCTCTACTTCAGTAGGCCCCTCTGTTCCCTCTACTTTAGTAGGCCCCTGTGCCCCCTCTACTTCAGTAGGCCCCTGTGCCCCCTCTGTTCCCTCTGCTTCAGTAGGTCCCTGTGCCCCCTCTGTTCCCTCTACTTCAGTAGGCCCCTGTGCCCCCTCTACTTCAGTAGGCCCCTGTGCCCCTTCTGTTCCCTCTGCTTCAGTAGGTCCCTGTGCCCCTTCTGTTCCCTCTACTTCAGCTGAAATAAACGAGAGAGAAGGGTTAGAAAAAGGGAGCAAGACTGAAGCAGTGGGCCCCGAAGGGGGCATGACTGGAACAGAGGGCCCCGAAGTGGAAGTTACAGGGACAGAAACAGAGGAGACTTGAGCAGAAGGTACAGATGTGGCCATACTGTGAGAGGGAGCAGCATTTACAGAAACCAACATGTTTGTTAAACCATGACCCATTTGAGCATTCACATTTTCGTTCAAAGACCGCTGAACCCTTTCTAACAAGTTATTTAATGTTTGCATTTCATCGGGGGTGGCTATTGGACGTAGGGCTTCTAAAAGGCTGTCAAGCTGGTCAAAGTCGATGGGAGTGGTAACAGGTGAAGGAACTCTCATGGTCGCTATTATATTATTAATTTGGAACAGGTTTTGATTTTGCCAATTAATATATTCCAATTCATTAAAATATCGGGGTGGTGGAGTAGGCATTTTTGGGGGTCGAATAGAATAACGAAGTTCATCCGCCATGTCATGCAATAAACCAGCATTTTGAGAACCGCTCCCATCGTCCAAGTCCTCACTTGCATGCCTTTTGCCAGACATTATTTGGGGAACAAGTTTTCTAAAATTGCATACAATAAAATAACCTTTTCACGTATATCTGGAGACAGGGGTAAAAGGTCCGGCAATGCACTTTGAAAAATCAACAGCACTCGTTCGATTTCAGCCTTCAGCTCGGCAGCCTTAGCAGCGGGGTCAAATCTTTCAGGTTCACCGATTATCTGAGTGAGAAGTCCGGGTGATGATGCAATAGGCGGTGAACCACCGAGTATCTGAGTCAGTAAGCCAGGAGAGGTGGGTTCTGAAAAAAAAAACAAAAAAACTAAGTTTTCTTTAAAAATAAACATTTGCTGAGCACTCGCACAAACAGTTCAACTTACCGGGCTGCGTGAATGAGATGTTCAATAGTAGACTGTCCGAGAACCTTTGCGCCGATTCTAGATGCTAACTGGAAACTTGGGAAGAAAACCCGCTCTTTGGGGATGTCGAGTATTCTGCTAAAAAGTACATATTTTAACCCCAACGCCTTATCTTCTCCCCGAAAAACAGACACAGACACATACACACACGAACCCTGAGTGGAAAGTGATACTTACTTTCTGGGGACTCTTTGGCTGAGGCAGGATTTTTATTCTCAAAAAGACAATCTGTTTCAGCTATTAAATCCTCCAATTGCGAACTAGTTAGATTTAAAGAATCAAACAGTTCACCCTCCGATTCTAAAATATAAAAGACTAGGTTTGTACGTACTTAAAGACCATTGCATTAAAAAGTAATCAGCCGGAACGTTCTTATAAGGTTATGCATTTCCAATAAAAGTAATTAGTACGAGACGTACATTAACATTAAAAAGTAATAAGCTTGTACATACTTAGACAATAAAAAAGTTTTAAACCGGCGCTGTCTTATAAACAACATTTCGATTTATAAAAGGTTAGTCTGTATAACTACTATAATAAGCATGAAACGTGCATTACCATTAAAAGTAATAAGTTTGTACATACTTAAACACGTTAAGTTTTAAATCGGCGCGGTCTTATAAACAACATTTCGCTTTATAAAAGGTTAGTCTGTATAACGTACAGTACCATTAAAAGTTTGTACATACTTAAAGACGTTAAGTTTTAAATTGGCGCGGTCTTATAAACAACATTTCGATTTAAAAGTACGGCCGAAAGAAGATCTGACTCACTTTTTGAACAGCCAACCAGCCAGAAACTACAGCCTTCTGAAATAAGAAAAGTAATTCATTTATAAACTCTGAGCTTTACGACTAGATACAGTTTTTTCATTTAAAAGCAGAAAACATACCTCCGAGTGAGAGGCTGCTTTGAGATTGCTCTTCGTCGCTGGAACTATCTGATTTGAAAGCGGATATAAAAGAATATCATTTCAACAGTCTGATGAGACGAGCGTTAACGGCATATATTTCGATAATCTACACTTACCCTCAACCACAAAAGTATTTTTTGCCATGCCAGCCATTGCGGAAGAAAAAGCGAAAACGCCTACCTTATGGAAAGCTCTTGGAGACACTCGGAATGTTTGAATAGTAACACCCCGCGAAGCAGAACCCTTTATGCCGCACCTAGGGACACGTAACGCCTCGGAGGGGCGGAGCGAAACACGCGGGACGTTTGTGAGAAAGCTCATAGGTTCAGAGCTGTTGATGTTCCGCCTGTGAGGGGCGGTGACCCTTTCTAGCGGCAAAGAAGCCTCATTCAAACACACACCGCTGTAAGGTTCACATCTAAGCAAATACTTTATGTATTACCGAGAGATCGCCCCATGTATTTTAAAGTTTATATACTGTAAATGTGTAATAAAGTCTTTTTGACATTTACACGATTAACGCGGCTAAAATACAGTATCGGAAAGAACCCTTTCTTAGATCGCCACGTGTATTTCTAGGATAATATATAGTACTGTAAATGGGCAATAAAGTCTATTTTGACATTTGCCCCCGATTAACGCAGCTAAATTACAGTATCGGAAAGAGCCCTTTCTTAGATCGCCACGTGTATTTCTAGGTTAATATATAGTACTGTAAATGGGCAATAAAGTCTATTTTGACATTTACACGATTAACGCGGCTAAAATATCGGCGTTTGTACTCGGCATATAGGCCCTTTTCTTGCGAACTTGTAAAGATCATTTTGAATATCAGAGAGTCGTTAGTGGAAAATATTTCATTTAATAACTTTGTTCTTACATTCTTAAAATGTAAAAAGTGTTGTGATTAAGTTCACAGAGCCAGTGCTGAAAACCGTGTTAAGAAGTTTAGTAAAAATCAGAAGGAGTGTATATATTCTTATTCGCTTTGATTCGGGGTGAGAATAAGTATTTTACTTTATGATATAAAAAATAGAACACGTTTAAAATAGATTAAGACTTTTGTTGATTGATAACATGAAAGGCGTCGACCCCCTGGGGGGACATAATTGCTGCAACGTCTGGCTGGGGGCCTAAAACAGATGGTAAGCATTTTAGATTATTAGCATGTAATCAGAAAGGCACGGTCTTGTTACGGTATGGTAATTAAAGAGACAGTCTGTGATCGATCATATTTGGCGCATTCCGATGGGTAAAGTAATTGAAAAACAAGTCTTTTACAAAGAGGCGCGCGCAGGCATTAGGAGCGGCTTTGTATTTTGATTCTAATGCAGCTTATAACGTTTTTAGAAAATTGTATATTTATTTACTTACTATTAGTTTATAACTTAGAGGAGGAGTGATTTTTTTTTTAGTTATGGCTGTGTCGTGATCTTATAACTTAGTCTGGTTTGAGGGGGCTTGGGGTGAATCTCATTTTAGTTATGGCCGTGCAGGAAAGATAAAGACGCTTGTCGTGAACTTATAACTTAGAGGCGGAGTAAAAATCGTTTTTAGTTATGGCTGTGCCGTGAGCTTAGTTTGGTTTGAGGTGGCTGGGGGTGAACATCATTTTAGTTATGGCTGTGAAGGAAAGATAAGTGCTTATCAAATAAAGACTCTTGTCGTGAACTTATAACTTAGAGGGGGAGTGAAAATCGTTTTTAGTTATGGCTGTGTCGTGATCTTATAACTTAGAGCAGAGAGTCCGTATCGTTTTTAGAAAATTTTATATTTATTTTCTTGTATGTGGGGTCGGGTTTTTAGTGGTGCGTGTTTTTCTTTGTCCTGACTACGTTGTGGTTGTCAGCTTGTTGAAGTAAGAAGGAAAGTGAACAAAAACCATTGATTAGTTCTTTTATTTGATAATTTACTAGTACTTACCCGTCTGGGAAGGGATATTACAGTATATTTATTTTCTTACTATTAGTTTTAACTTAGAGCGGTTGTGTGAATATTTTAGAGCGTTTTTTTATGTAGTCGTACATATGCGTGGCTTTGCACGCAGGATAAGTGTATATTTAATTTTATAATATTAGTTTTGAATCTAATGTTTGTAAAATGAGGTCGTGAGTTTATATCTTAGCGAGGGTGTGTGAATATTTTCAGAAAGTTTACACATAGCTATGACGGCAAGACAAATGTATATTTAATTAATATTAATTTTGAATCTAATGTTTGTAAATGAGGTCGTGTGTGAGTGGTGAGTTTATAACTTAGAACTTTAGGAGTGAATATTTTCAGAAAGTTACACATGGGCATAGCTATGACTGCAAGATAAGTGTATATTTAATTTCTTAATATTAATTTTGAACCTAGCGTTTATAAAATAAACCCACGTGTCCTAAGTTTATAGCTTATAATTACATTTTCATACTTTTATATTTTCATATTTACATAAATTATATTTTCATATTTTTAGATTTTCATATTTACATAAATTATATTTTTTTATATTTTCATATTCCCATATTTTTATATTTCATATTTTTATATTTTCATATTTTCATATTTCATATTTTTATATTTTCATATTCCCATATTATTATATTTCATATTTTTATATTTTCATATTTCATATTTTCATATTTCATATTTGGGGGCGGGGCTTAAAGTCATCAATCAAATTCACACCTCTTTTGACAGTTGCTTTCTGTATGTACTACTTGCGCCCCTTCATGCTGGTTAAACATTGAAGATCGGGGGAGCACGCTTGCAAAGGAAAACATAAACATGCATTACCCAGTCATACACTGAAGCCCAGTTTGACTTCGCTTGTAATGAAAAAAAAAGCTTACAGCACTTGGGGATCCCAGGCAGTTTCCCATCCACGTGTACTGCCGAGGCGGTGCGTGTTTAACTTCTGAGTAAAGATGAAATAGATCGCATTCTTACAGGTTATGCCATTAGCGAAACCCGCGCTCCTTCATGCTGGTTAAATACTGAAGATCGGGGGAGCCCGCTTGCAATGGACAGCATAAAGATGCATTTCCCAGCCATATACTGTTGCCCAAATTGACTTCATTTGTAATTGAAAAAAAGCTTACAGCACTTCGGGGTTCCCAAGGCTTCTTCAATCCATGTATACTGGCTGAGAC
>JANRMT010048499.1:0-14798 GCA_026402145.1 Polypterus bichir lapradei
TCTAAAGACTCTGACCGGGAAAAATGGAATCTAGGACCCAGGTCCCAAAGTTCCAGCCTGGGCGAGTTACCTTATAGCCTGTCCTGCTTTAGGTAAGAACCCTGTATCTATTATTTAAAATATCTGTCTCAACTTTGATTCATCTAAACCAAGCTGCCTGTCCTGAAAATCTTATAGAAAATTTCACAGAGAGAAAAAACTGGCACAAGGGCGAGACATGTTCTTAGTTCCACTGACGGCCCCATAAAAGCATTACTCAGTCAGCTTTAGCAGCCCCTGCGACCAGGCCCGTGCTCTCTGCACAGAGAAAAGGTCAAATCAGCTTTTGCCTTCCCCCTCCCGACAGCCGAGATATACGGCTGTCCAGCGAGTGTATAAGTTATCAACTCGCTGACCAACTGCATCTGTGAATCTTCACACTTAAGTTGCGCAAAAGCCAGAGGCCGCTCAGGAATTCTTTTGAGGCACTTTTCAAACGTCGGCGTCCTTTTTCATGTCTTTTCATTTTGGTTCCTCCTGGCTTTGATAAGCGCCGACATTTGGGGATGGCCTCCAGACCCTCCCGATAGCTTCAGGTACACAGAGCTCCAGCGTTTGTATAACCTGTCAATTCCCTGAATGGATGGTGCTATCTGTTGTAATCTCCTACACAAAATGCCCCGAGAAAATGCAAGAAATTTCAGGCATTTTTGAAAATTGTGATCATTGCACGGAGTTTTAACAGCAACCTGTAGCCGGGTCACTCATGAGATGGCACCGGTATGTGTTCAGATCTAAACAGCCCCTAATATATGACGCGAAATATGACATTTTTGTCTAAACAGAGAAAAGACGTCTGTTTTAAAATGACCATTCCAACTTGAAAAAAAGTGCGTCGCCGTCCTATATAATAACCAGTAAACCAGAGCCGATTATCACCATTTTGGAAACCGCTAAGAAAAGACGAGATGGACATGAATGACGGTTTGTCTGTATTTTAACGTTACTGTGTTATTTTGTAATGGATAAAATCCGATATTAACAGACTTCATACTGACTATCTTTGCAGAAGCTGTTGTCCCGCAAGATCACGGTAAGATTTATTTTGATGGTTATGATTCTCTATGCATAACTATTATACGCGCTAAAGGCAAAATTTAAAGTCTGGTTCCTTATGTCTTTTCCGTTTAGATGTCTATATCGAGACTGATTCGGGAAATGGTAAATTATTTTTTTACTTTGATTAAAATGTGCATGGTTTGATTATCTGCGCATGGACAAGATTGACTCGTGCACGCGCTTACTGGATAGCGCGCAGGCCTTGGCGCATGGGTGATTTTCACTTCGGATGGGAGCGCGCGCTTCAGGATAGCGCGCACAGTCCCAAGACCGTCTCGCCTAATCCAACTCCGAGTGAAATGTAGTTTATTTTAATGCAAGCTATTAGCTTAATGCGTTATTTATCAGTCTTTAAATGTATAGGCCTTAAATAACCGTTTAAGGTGCTCGTGTCAGCGCCTATCGAGAATACTTTATGCCGGTCTACATGAATCATGTTTTATTTCAAAAATAACTTACGGATCAATCCTTTATTTATTTTTCTAGAAAATTATGTTCCAATAGATTCATCGAACCATTATGATGATGATGATACAGGTAAGAATATATTTTTTTTAAATCGATAAAGTGTTTACAAATTTCCTAACGGCGGCTGTCTGCGCGTTCATACCTGGTGTTTTCAATGTTCCAAACTTTGCGCGTATGTCCTCGGTCATGCCTAGTGTTTACAAAGTTCCAAAAATGTGCAGCTTATTCGCGCTTTCATTGTAAATTAAAATGTCATTATTTTCATTCAGTATTGTCGAACCGAAAGGCCCCAGGGTTTTTACAAGCCTCGTCTATTTGTGGAATCCTAGGGTAAATGAATATTATAACACGTTCATGTATTTATCAGGGCCGTTTGTCTAATCTGGAAAAGTTTGTGTCCATTTTACAGTATGGAGTGCACGGGCGCTTTGTTAAAATGTATCGGATTGTTACAATTAGGCTAGCATCTGCTAGAGTCTGTCTAGCTACTATAAAAGATTTTTTTATAGTGCCGTGCTTCTATAGGTCTGAACAGGGAGTGAAAAAAGTGGGGATGACGCGTAATAAAACCTCATCGGTTTATCATCAGCCTGCCTGTGTGTGTGTGTGCTTGTCTGTCTGTGTGTGTGACCTTTTATTTTAAAGGGGCGTATGCATTTTGTTTGAGCTACGCCAGGCCGCGTGTTCCGGGAATGTTATTTAAAACAACTTAGGCATTTTCAATGCGCGCCTCTGGGTGTGTGTATGTGTCTGGCCTGTTATTTTAAAGAGCGTATACATTTTCTTTTTTTTTTTTTTTTCTAGACGAAAATCCTTTACAGAACGAAACAGTTTCTCAAAGGGATTCCCCAGGGGTAATCAGCCTCAGTGAGTGTCATTTTCAGTTTTATCCAAGAAACGCCTGGGGTTCAGACGTATCTCCAGATGTTGTAAAAAAGGTCTTTAACTTTTCTTTTCAGGCTCCCCGGGTATTTTAACTCAGTTGTTGAACGGATCAGAAAGTCTAAACCAATACCGTAACTGGCGGACCACACAAACACCGCCCCCGTCTGAGGTCAGCTACCCGCCTTCGTCCAGGTCCTGTGCCAGCCGACGACGGATTTCTCCCAGCCCCTATGACAGCCTCAGACGGCGTTTATCCCGTCGGGGGTCCCGATCGCCTACAACGACTCACTCTGACCTCGCCTCTCGTTATTCCCTTAGGCCTGAACACGAACAGAGGCATCGAGAAAGGCTGCAAGAGCTGACTGAAATCCTTGGCCTGTTAGTGGATCATTTTGTAGAATTAGAGGGTCCTATGTACAATTCTGCACCCGATATGTGCAGATATTTGATGAATATGCATGCTTTTTACAAGGTTCTAAACCGAAATTAAAGGATAGGTGTTATATGACTTTTTTTATTTTTTGCATGAAAAATAACATCGGCTGCAAATCAATATTATTATTATACTCTGTGATTATAACTATTACCTTTGATTCAATTTAGGTCATGCCTGAAAACGGGTCTAGCGAAAGCAACAACAGCAGCGGTGACAGCAGTGACAGCAATGACAGTGACCGCAATGTGGTTGATACAGACAGTGAACGTGAATATCCTGCCAGGCGTAAAGGTAGGAAAAGACCGTCCAGTGAAAACCTGAGACTATTAAAAGAGATGTCTGATAACCTCGAATATTCTATAAAGCCCCCTAAAATCCCCACCCCTCCACGATCTCCTGAAATTGTTCAATCACCATTCCCCGTGACACATCCGATCGACAATTTTGACCTGATTGACAGTGCGCTTCAGGTTCTAAATTCTGATGAAATAGCCGTAGTTAACGCTCTGTTGGAGCTTTTGAAGAATACCTCTTCTCAGGCCAGATCGTCTTCAGCCGCTTCACCAGCGCCTCATACCCTAGACACGAATGTCATATCCCCACAACCTTCTACCTCACGTCCAACGTGTACATCACCTACCTCAGGGCCCAGTAACGCCCTTCTTCAACACTCGCCTGTTAAGGCCTTAACAGAGTCGGGTAATTCACCCCGACATCGTCAGACGGGAACAGGTGTACCTAATTTGTCCCGTGTAAATTCGAGTCTCGAAACCAACTCTCCACAACCCTCTACCTCGCATACGGAGAATCCTTCGTCTCCAGAGCCGTGTGTAAACTCTCCACATCCGTCTACCTCGCGTACGGAGAATCTTTCGTCTCCAGAGTCGTCCGTAAACTCTCCACATCCGTCTACCTCGCATATGGAGAATCTTTCGTCTCCAGAGTCGTCCGTAAACTCTCCACAACCGTCTACCTCTCGATTAAATAATTTGTCTATCACGGAGCGTCCAAAATTTAACAATATCGAGATTAGACACCGCTTCAATTTTTCTGAGGCCTACACGCTGGATTCATTCGCCGAAGTATTTCATCATATGCACGAGACCCTTCAGCAACTTTTAGACGGTTTTACCAACACTTTGAATCCTCAGGATCTAGTGCAGCTAGAATTACGTGCCGATTCTCTCAACCCCGGTGTTTTTTCCCTAACCCCGGCGGGCACGCTTTCTGTCGAGGACTTTTTTCATCAAATTGAGTTACTTCTCCAGAGTCACGCCACTATTTTAGCCGATTCTAGTCTAACACTAATCGTTCAGGTAGTCAGGGTTCCGGCTGGTGGAGGGGCTCATAGGCGTAAAGCACACACCCTTTTCAACGATATAATCGTTCAAAAGAAACGGAAGCACCTATGGATCTCCTTCAGCCCGGATGATCAGTGCTGTTTTGCCAGGGGTTTGCTGGCTGTATTAAATGACAGGCTCAGAAACAATCAGAAATTGTGTGAACAAGAGGCTCGTCGACTGCACGTCAGGGTCGGGTTATCAACGGATCAGAAAGTAACGTTTTCAGATGTAGAAAAATTTGAAAGGCTCATGGGTATTAAAATTATCGTTTGGTACCGGGAATCGAACACTAGCGCTCTATTAAAATTTGAAGCGTCCCAGGGCCGAAAATCAAAGACGGCGTTCTTGTTTTTACACCGTGAGCATTATTACGGTATTTTGAATCTAAAAGGCTTTCTGGGGTTTGGCTACATCTGCGAGTTCTGCTACACGGGTTATTCTGATCCGGCACGACATCGATGCGAGCAGCATTGTAACGTCTGTTTATCTACAGACTGTCGCTCGGTTGACGGGGAGGCTTTTCGATGTTCCGATTGCCATCGTTTCTGTCGATCAAGGTTTTGCTTCGATCTCCACAAAACGCGGACATTTAATGAAAAAACGCGTCGGTCTGAAAGCCTCTGTGATACCCAGAAAGTCTGCGCCCTCTGCAAACAGAAATACGTGGTGAATGCCGAGTCAAAACCTCACAAGTGTCGACCCAAACACTGCAGCGTTTGTAGAGCGGTCGTGGAAGAGTCGGATGCAAATCATCAGTGTTTTATTCAAAGCTTACCGGAGAGACCGCTCCAAGAAAACTATGTGTTCTACGATTTTGAGTGCCGTCAAGATGACGGAACCCATATCCCCAATTACATCCACTGCATGCATTGGAACGGTCAATCTTGGAGTTGGGCCGGTGAGGATTGCGTGGCAAAGTTTTTCCACAGATATCGATGTCCGAAATACGAAGATTACACGTTCATAGCTCACAATTCTAAGGGGTATGACGGATATTTCCTTTTGAAATATCTCGTCGAGAACGGACAAACTCCGTCTGTTACATCTCAGGGGTGTAAACTAATGTGCTTTATAGAAGAAGATTATAACTTGAGATTTATCGATTCGTTGAACTTCTTGCCTATGAAACTGAGCAGTATGCCCAAAGCCCTGGGATTCTAGGCTCAAAAAGGGTACTTTCCCCATTTCTTTAACACCGCTGAAAATCAAAATTACATCGGACCGTACCCCGAGCCTAAATATTACGGTTTTGAGCACATGATGAGCCAGGAAAGACAGGAGTTTTTGTCTTGGTACGAATCGATTAAAAGTGGTACCTTCAACTTTAAACAAGAAATGGCCTACTATTGTCGAAACGACGTGGTTATTTTGAGAACGGCGTGCATGAAATTTAGACAGGAAGTGCTGAGGATCGGCAATATCGATCCTTTTCAGTGTATGACCCTAGCTTCTCTCTGCCTGTCCATGTACAGACAAAACTGCATGCCCGATAATGCAATCGGAATCATTCCGAGTGACCATTACAAAGGCACTCACAAAGCTTATTCCAATGCTTCTATTCAATGGCTGATGTTTCTTTCCGAAAAGGAAAAAATAAACATTCGGCACGCCCTGAATCACGGCGAAGTCAAGATGGGTTCCTTTTATTTAGACGGTTATGCCCAAGTTCAGGGAGTCCCGACGGCCTTTGAGTTCGCTGGATGCTTTTATCACGGATGTCCAGAGTGCTACGAGGCCCAAGCCAAACATCCTCTCACCGGGGCTCCTTATTCCGAATTGTTTCAAACGTTTGACGACAAACTCAAGAATTTGCGTGAAACATTTAATCTGACGGTGAGAGTCCTTTGGGAACATCAATGGGAACGCATGAAAAAAGAGGACTCAGAGCTTCAGGATTTCTTAAGACGCTTTGAGTTTCCTGAACCTATCAATCCCCGTGACGCCCTGTATGGAGGGCGCACCAATGCGATCAAATTATATCATAAGGTTCAAGGCGACGAGCAAATGCATTATTACGATTTTACTAGTCTGTACCCTTACGTCAACAAAACAAAAACCTACCCGATCGGCCATCCGACCCTTGTTTTCCGGGAGTTTGGCGATCTTAAGAAATACTTTGGGCTTATTAAAATCACCGTGTTAGCCCCTCGCAATTTGTACTTTCCTGTCCTACCCTTAAGAATTTGTGATAAATTGATGTTCGTTCTGTGTCGTACGTGCGCAGAAACCCAGACGTCCACCAGCCTTTGCCGTCACAACGATCGGGAAAGGTCTTTAACGGGAACCTGGTGCAGCGTCGAGATACTCAAGGCCTTAGATAAAGGGTACAGAGTATTAAAAATTCATGAGATATGGCATTACGAACAGAGTACCGCCGATTTATTTTCCGAGTACATCAAAATTCATCTGAAAGGCAAACAGGAGGCCTCGGGATGGCCCTCGTGGGCCCGGGACGAAGCGTCCCGCCGGCGCTATGTGGACGACTATTTCTTAAAAGAAGGCGTATTATTGGAGAGTGTAAACATAGCCTCCAACCCCGCTAAGAGACAAATTTCCAAGCTATTTCTGAATTCTCTTTGGGGAAAATTCGGTCAGAAGCCTAATCAGCTGACCACGACGTTTGTTACACACACCCAAGAATTCTTCGATTACCTGTTCTCAGACCTGTATCGGGTCTCCTATTTTGGCTTTATCAGCGACGAAATCGCTCAAGTGCAGTGGAGGTATGCGGATGATAGATACGTTCTACCCGGGCCCGTCAATGTGGTGATCGCCGCTTTCACCACGGCGTATGCCCGCCTAGAATTGTACGAATTGTTGGATCGTTTAGGACCGAGGATTCTGTATCATGATACAGATTCCGTTATCTTCACAGCTTCGCCCGGCCAGTACACTCCGCCCCTCGGGGATTATTTAGGTGAACTCACCAGCGAACTAGATCCTGACGACTTCATAGAAGAATTTGTTTCGGGGGGTCCGAAAACGTACGCGTACAAAACGTTCAAAGGCAAGGTCTGCATGAAGGTCAAGGGCATTACTCTCAATCACGAAACGGTTCAAACGGTAAACCTATACTCATTAATGGATCTAGTGCATAGTTTTGTAGAACAAGATGTCACGAAAGAAATAACGTTTCACGGCACGCAGATTCATAGGAACAAAAAGAACCTGACGTTGCAAAATCGTCCACTCAGAAAAAGATTCAGAGTGGTGTACAACAAAAGGGTTCTTTTGCCCGATTTCACATCTCTCCCCTATGGATACTAAAGAGGGTTTTGACGTTAGACTTCAGCATCCGTTCTCAAAAATAGTCTCGGGACCCTCGTGTTCGGGTAAATCGCATTATGTGAAAAAGCTTTTGGAGCACGCGGACCATGTACTTTCTCGCTGCCCTGACAATATAGTCTGGTTTTATAGTTGCTGGCAGACTCTGTACGACGAACTGTTAGCTCAATTTCCCAATATCAGATTTCTCGAGGGGTTACCCGTCTCCTTAAGCGACGATGAACTACTGCCGCCTGACCGAGTAAACTTGGTGATTGTCGACGATTTGATGGAACAGGCGAGCCATAGCCAAGAGATAGAGAGGGCCTTCACAAAATATACTCATCACCGGAATTTGTCCATCATTTACTTGGTCCAAAATTTATTTTTTCAAGGCAAGAAAAGTAGAACGATAAATCTGAACACCAATTACATCACCCTGTTTAAAAACCCGAGAGATAAGCTCCAAATTACGAATTTAGCGCGTCAAATGTACCCAGGTAGGGTGAAATTTTTCTTGGAGGCCTTTGAGGACGCTACGCGAACCCCTTACGGTTATCTGTTGGTGGATCTGAAAGCCCAGACGCCTGACGAATTTCGTTTACGTACCGGATTGTTTCCTCCCGACTGGCCTGTGGCCTACGTCGTGAAAAGATAAAGACGAGCGATTTCCCGAGTATTTGAAAAAGAGCTGGCATGTCGACCAGAATAAAAAGAAATCTCCCTCTGCTCAAGACCCTGCACAGGGTCTCTTGTCGCCGAAGAAAAGCGCTGTTGAGCGAGGCTCCGGACGATTTCATTTACGCTCTGGCCGAAATAGCTCTCAATACTTTAAAAGGCCACGTACCCCTGACTTCCAGACAGTTCAAGTTGCTGAAGAAGCATCGTTGCTCCGTTAAAAAACTCGGTGATAAAAAACTCACCGTTAAAAAGAAAAAAGCCCTTTTAAATCAGAAAGGAGGGTTTCTCGGAGTCCTATTAAGCGCCGCTATTCCTTTCATTACTAGTTTAATAGGATCGAGATTATAAATATGGAATACACGCGCAAGATGTACCTGGTCCCTCAACAACAATTGGCTCAATGGCATCAGAAAGCCCCAACTTCCAGCGACCTTTTAAGCGCTACGGAAAGTGAACTGGATAAACAAATGAAACTCATACTGCAACGCGATGACTTGAGCGCCGACGCAAAAGTAAAACTTTATACAACCGCCTTACAAAGATACCTGACCTATGTGAAAAAAGCGGATAAAGAATCCGGTTCTCTGACGTTATTGCTGCCTGCCGAGAACCAGGAGGAGCCGTCGGGAGCTCTCAAACAGGCTCCTAGTACCCCGGAAGAAAGGGTGTACGACGAGATTTTGAAAAGTGTTCCGGATAAATCAAAGAAATATACCGAAATTATTTTACAGAAAATGTCGCATCACCCTAATACAACCTACTGGAATGACTTGGGAGAGTTTGTGTTTCGCGGAGAACCTTTACCCGGTACGAATATGGTCGATCTAATGCGAAACTTAACCGCCCGTCACAACATACCGTCCTATCGGAGACCCAGGGGTTGGAAAGAATTTATTAAGGTCCTGGCCGGATTGAACATTCCGACCTCTGCGGTGCCGAACATCGACACGAGAGAGCTTCTAGAGAGTTTCAAAACTTCTGCCCCGGACAGGGTCTCTGCCTCTGCTGTCTCTGCCTCGGTCCCTGCTGCCGTTGCTCCCGATACACCTGTGGGCAAGAAAACCAGATCTCGCAGAAAGAATGAATGGATTCCTTATTGAAATGTAATTATATTTTTGTTTTTAATAAAATATTACATCGGATTACACAGGCGGTCTATTCTTTATTAAGATGATGACAGGGCAAAGAACTTTGCAGGCAGGGATGATCCTGAAAACCTTTGGAAGCGTTCTTAGACAAGGTGTGGACAAACTTTTGAACCATATCATCGTTCTTGGTGGCTTCATTAAAATACAGGTTCATAATCTCTTGATAAGAACGTCCTTTTCCTCTGTGATGCAGGAAGAAAATACAATGTTGTCCGCAGACGTTAGAAAACCAGCTTTGAAGTTGCCGGGTATGGTAAATAATGTCTTTACAGTTTCTGTTTAAAAAGCTGTATATTTCCTCAGGAAAATAGATAAAGTCTGGTGGGGCGCCGTAGGAATCAAAAAATTCTCCAGTTCCATCTTCTCTGAGATGTATCGCCAACCAGTGTTCTCCAGGTTGATTTTGACGGTGAGTATTGACGACGATCATGGTCGGGAGATCCGTGAGTATCTTTTCCGGCAGTTGGTCGCACGCCAGCACACCGTAAAACAGATTTTCTGTGTACGGATTACCGGACAGGAGTTTGTCAATCTGCAGGGTGTTCATGCTTTTTTAGTAATCATAAAGGATGTTTCTTCTCTGGTTTATTTCAATAATGTTGTCAAAGACGGCGTACACTATTAGATTCACAGTATGGGGTAGGGGTTGTCGAAAGCGGATTTCAAATCTCATGTTCCCGGTTTTCATCAAGGAGAAATGGTCTCCGCATTCTTGATCGGGCGTCAAATCAAAGGCAAAGAGGGTGTATCCCTGGGAGAATTCAGAACGGCTGATGGCTAAAGGCTGGTCTTTCAAATGCTTTCCGGAGGCCAACACAAGGTTGTAATATTCTCGAGCGGTGATGTCATTAGCAAAATCAGGTTGAAATGGCTTGGTAGGAATCTGCTCTCCGTCCAAATACAAGGCCAGGAATTCCACCTGGTTGTGCTTGAAATTGAAGGGGTTTCTGGCGTAATCCCCTGAAAAGGCATCATTATCCACCAGGCCTAGGACCACGTACTTGGGTATCTGTCCCAAGAACAGGTTCTCCTGATTGCTCACTCGGATCCCGGCCGGCATACTGAGAACTTTCATATTCACTCTTTCCACGGGGTACTTGGCATTGGCGGTGGTGAGAGCGTGGGCATGCCCTATTTTCACCGCCGGCGAAACTTTAACTTTCTTGACAAAAAGAGCGGCGGATAAAATGTTTACTTTGTAACGCTCGGCATCTCCGGACATCAGACAGAATTCATTTTTGCTCCGGACCATTTTTATTCTGACGTCCACCCCGTTTAGAATTAATTTTTCTTGAAAAAATAAGTCGGAATGAATAGGCCCGAGGAGTTCTACCGTTTTACCTTGGGCCGTATATCCGCTTCTTTTTTTGAACCCCTGATTCGGTCCGTCCAAGGCGGTGTTTTCATGTTCATTGGCCGTGTCTTTGTAAAAAAGACCCGAAGCAAATTGGAAGTTGAGAGTTTCGTTGCTGTAATTTAGCAATTCCTCAAAAAGGGCCCTGTACGGGTAAAGGCTGGAACTCTGGGATATTAAACGATCTCCCAAGGTGACGTCCACTTGTGAAAATAAGGCGGCTATCGGATAATTAACAAAGGCTACCCGGGCCCCTTGGCCCGGATTAGTTCCATCGGCATTGACGATTTTGCATCGGATGTGTAGAAGCGTGTTATTCAGGTCCAAGTAGTCTTCCCCGTTCCCGGTAATCAGAAACTCCAACGGGGCGACTTCCGATAGAGCTGAGAGAGGGGGGACCTCGACGTAGATGCTTTTCTCTACGCTAGTCTGAGTATAGGGTACCGTAAACAAGTCCAGTTCGGATTTCACACACTCTTGAGACATTCGATGAACGAAAGACATCTTGAGTTAAAAAATGTTTTTCGATTTCTTTTTCCTGCGGGCGCGGGACTTATCCTTGTGTCGGAGAGAAGAAAATGATGTAAAAGCTGAACGGCGCGTCTTTTTGTTGATCGGAGCGGATCGTGATCCGGGCGGTCTCTTACGCTTAGTTTTCCTCATCACCATCAGACCCGACCCCGATTGATTTTCTTCACTTCCTCGAGTCATCGCTCCCGACATGGCCCCTGCCACTACGTCTTTGACAATATTCTTAGCGGCTGATTTAATATGGGGTTTGACAATTTCGAATCCTCTTTTCAAGAGAGGCAAGGCCCGCCTAAATAATCCGCGAAATATTCCGCCGATCCCGGAACCGTACATCACCGGGGCCCCGGAAAACCCGGGGAGACCGTTGCCCGCTTGGGCTTCATAATACCGCACGTAAGGGGTAGGGTCCAGGTAAGATCTCATCTCGGTATTAGTCGTGTATACAACTTTTACAGGGTCTGAAATGTAACTTGACGATGACTTTACCAAACTGAAATGGAACCGGTTTGTTCTGATCAGTCTTTATTTCAACGGTCAAAGTATCAAACTGACTCTTGCTGACCGGAGCGTAGTGCGGCCTGTCGTAGGTGATTGTGGTAATCTTATTCATCTCATCCTCAATATGTACGCATCTCAAGAGAGGGACGTAGCTGTCTCCGACTCTTTGGTGAGACACAATGTCGCTGTAGACGTACAAGGTATAAAACCCCGCTCTGATATCCGCGGGGTAAGGAGCTTCATTCACCAGACCTATGTTCACGTCCTCATGAGCTCCTAAAAGTCTAGCCAACTGTCCCTTGACATGCAAAGATTCATCCTTGACGGTGCTGACGACGTAGAATCTTCGCTCCAGAGCGCTGTAACGGAATCTCATGGTGTTTTCAGGTATTGTAGTGTTGGCTGAGCCGACATCGACGGCCTTGGGCTCTTTCGACAACGCTTCATTCATCTTGGAGGTTACTTTCTCCAGGTTGGAGTAATACCCCGCCGGAATAGTATAAAATTTAACTAATCGCGGGGACGCCACGATAAAGTTATTATCCGGTTTATCTAGGGTATTCCAGGTGTGCGGATACTGAATTTCGGCCAATGCCACTTCCCAGGGACCCTGTAGCTCAATGGGGGCGGATAATTTGACGGTAAATTCGGCAATGGTATTATTAGGGAAAACATCACGGGAAGAATTGCTGGGAAGAACGACGTAAAAGCTTTTTCTCTCCATTGTGAACAGCCGGTGAATGAAATGCTATTTTTCATTCTCAGTATTTAACGTCTTGCGCATAGCTTTCAGGGATCCAGCTGTTAAACTTTTCGGGCCAGCCAAGCCATTTCACCAAAATATGCTTTTTTCTACGGATATTTTTTTTCGCCAAAATCTTTTCGATCCTGAAGACGTCAGGCCCTCGAATCTTTTGTAACTCGGCGTCGTAAAAGGAACCTATAATGTCTTCGCCGTCATAATCTTTGAGTTTGTAGACGGGCGGATCCCTAGGGACTAGTTCAGAAACGGTAAATACCTCGTCTGAAAAGGTTTGTTCGTAGCCCTTGGTAAAAGGATTCCGAGCTTTCGACACTCTCACCGTATCTCCGACTTTGAATTTATGTTTTACATTTGTTTTGGGTTTCGTTAGACCGTATAAGTTTTTAAAGACTTTCCAAGAATTGGAACTGTTCACCTCGGCAGGGGCCATTTTTATGCCTCGGTGATAGCTCAGATTATAAGATTTGACCAAGTCCTGTAGCCCGGGCAGATAGGACCGGGTATTGCGGGAGCTGAAATAGCGCCACATTTTGGTTTTCAGAGTTCGATTGAACCTCTCCACCACCGAAGCCTTTAATTCACTAGCGGTGGTGAAATGTTTTATCCCGTGTTTACGGAGCAGGCTTTGAAATTCCCGATTGAGAAACTCTTTACCGCTATCGGTCTGAAGTTTGACGGGAACTCTACCTTCCTCCAAAATTTCTCGAAAAGCCCTGGTTACTTCTTTACCCGTTTTGTTTTTCAGAGCCCTGACCCAGGCGTATTTAGAAAGAATATCTATACAAGTCAGTAGATACTTGTAGCCTGGGTTATACTCGGCCAGGTTTGTCATATCCGCCAGATCGATCTGCCATTGCCCGTCTATATTGGAAACATACACTGTATTCCTTTTAAAATGGATTCGGGCCGGCTTATGGATCGTGTAGGCGTATTGCCCGGATAACCAGTCGGATACCTCTTGGTCCCCAATACGGTGTCCGGCGTGCAAGAGAGCTCTTTTCAAGGATTCTTTACCCCCTAAGGCCCCCGGGTTCTCAGAGTTATAATACGTTTTTTCCAAGACCTGCTCCATCGCCGGTGATGACACAAACACTGACAACACTTAACAACTTAGAAAACATTTATTTAAGATTCTGCATGGTTCAGACTGCTGTTGTTTCAGGTTCAGAAAGACCCACTAGTTCTATCATATCATCAAATTCCAGGTCATATTTAGTCCAGAGATTCATATGACCCTCATGATTAATATTACGTTTACAAAACTCATTGGCCACACGGCGGGTAACACAGTAAGAGCATTCATCCATTTCATAAAATGACTGCATTACAGCGTCATGAATAGAGCTGGTATTTTCAAATTCATCTACAGTCTTTTCAACCACCGTGTCTATTTTGGGAATCGGCAATAGAATATTATAATACCCCAGAACTTTCACCGCCAAGCGCTTCAGCCAAGACTTACGGAAAATCTTCAGAATCTTCTGAAAACGACCTTGTCGGTATCCGATCTCAGGTTCAAAGAGGCAGGTATGCCTAGACTGTCCGGGATGTTTTATATCACATCCTTGACATTTTTTTTTCTGGTCGTAGTAAACAATAATGTCCACCAGAGACGTTATCAGTCCTTTAATAAGCTTCAGGGCCTTTTCCCAGGTTTCAGACAGCAACCCATCGGGGCAATCCATATCCGTCTCAGAAAGTCCGATCGACATCGGTTCCTCCGGATCTTGTTTGTTCACCCAAGGTTGTCCAGGAGCTAGGTAAGAGGTTTCCGTCTGATCACCATTAGTGAGGTCGGGGTAAGAACTCACCGGCCCTGGAGACCGAAATCCACCGTCGGTCTCAAGGTCTGTAGCCCAGAGAGTG
Organism: Polypterus bichir lapradei; assembly: GCA_026402145.1. Taxonomy (NCBI): domain Eukaryota; kingdom Metazoa; phylum Chordata; class Cladistia; order Polypteriformes; family Polypteridae; genus Polypterus; species Polypterus bichir. The sequence continues at coordinate 14,336 of JANRMT010048499.1, forward strand.
TAATCGGGTCGTACAGTAAAATAACGCGGGTCACGTTCTTGGCGGTCCTGAATGCCGTCCGGCCAGCCCGAGTTATAAAATTGGTAAGTTTCAGGCTTGGAAGCCTCAGGCGGAAACCCTGAGGATGTTACGCCGACCTCGGTCATTGCAGAGTCTGTAGCTGCTGAAATGCGGAGAGCGCTAAAAGCTTCAAAGAATGCTGAGGTCTGATCATCCGTCTGGATCCGGGGACTAACAGGTGGAGTATTTAGGGTAAAAGGGAGGGGCTTGACGTAAACTAGCGTCGGGTTTCCCTGATCGTCGCCGTCTGGTTCTACCCTGGTTTCACACGACTTGGTCCGATCCAGGTCTGAAGCTTCAGCTTTAAGAAACTCGGGCAACAAACATCTTTTCACCCCGCGGCTCCGACGCTTGGCTGGGACCTGGGTCCTAGATTCCATTTTTCCCGGTCAGAGTCTTTAGA
>JANRMT010048527.1:0-12519 GCA_026402145.1 Polypterus bichir lapradei
TTAACACAGTACTTCTCCGCTGCGAAGCGCAGGTATTTTGCTATATATATATATAGATATAGATATGGGAACAACACTCATATCAATGACAAAACAATTACATTAACAATCATGTTACGTTATTTTTTAAATTTTTCCTTTTCTTTTTCATACCTTCTTTAACACACTACTTCTCCGCTGCGAAGCGCGGGTATTCTGCTAGTGGTTTATAAAGCCTTAAATAATCTCGATCCATCTTATATATCGGAATGTCTGACACCCTATATTCCAAATCGTAACCTCAGATCCTCAAATGAGTGTCTCCTTAGAATTCCAAAAGTAAAACTTAAAAGAAGTGGTGAGGCGGCCTTCTGATGTTATGCACCTAAAATATGGAATAGCCTGCCAATAGGAATTCGCCAGGCTAATACAGTGGAGCACTTTAAAAAACTGCTGAAAACATGTTACTTTAACATGGCTTTCTCCTAACTTCACTTTAACTTAATACTGATACTCTGTATGTTCAATTCATTATAATAACTATTCATAGTGGCTCTAAAATCCGCACTGACCCCTACTCTCTCTTCTGTTTCTTTTTCCGGTTTCTTTGTGGTGGCGGCCTGCGCCACCACCACCTACTCAAAGCATCATGATGCTCCAACATTGATGGACTGAAAGCCAGAAGTCTACGTGACCATCATCATCAAGTCCTTCCATGAGAACCCTAAATACAAAGAGGACTGTTTCATTTATGTTAGGTAGGTCCCAGAGGGGACTGGGCAGTCTCTTGGTCTGGAATCCCTGCACATTTTATTTTTTTTCTCCAGCCGTCTGGAGTTTTTTTTTTTTTTCTGTCCACCCTGGCCATCGGACCTTACTTATTCTATGTTAATGAATGTTGACTTATTTTTATTTTTTCTTCTATTTTTCTATTTCTTCATTTTGTAAAGCACTTTGAGCTACATTTTTTTTTGTATGAAAATGTGCTATATAAATAAATGTTGTTGTTGAACTATATCTTTAAAATTGCACTAGCCGTTATATCAGTTACTTTCCAACTTAATCGTATGCTATAGAAGGAGGCTGTAGCTTCCTTTAATAGAGTCTCCCTCCTTCCTTAATAACACAATACCATCACGACGACGTTATGTTAAATATTGTTAATGCGAGTTATTTCCTCCTCATTGTACTGCTAGTGATTTACACCCAGCGCTACTATTGGATCCATGTCGAGATTTACAATGGAGCTACTTTCCAGTGAAAATTCGTTCACATGTGGGCAGGCCGGATTTGCGGACCAGACACACACACACAAACGCGTGTGCGCGCGCGCGCGCTCTCACACACAAACACACACTCGCACTAGAAGATTAAGGGCAAATAAAGAAGCAGTCGAACGCAGTCACATTGTGGGATCCATTAGAGTGTTAACTCCAAACAAAAAAAGCGGAAAATCCTAGTTGCAACGTAACGTTGACGAAACACGGTGAAACGCTGCCCATCTGTCGTCCAGCAGCATCAACTCAAGTCGCCTCAGGTTCTGCTCACGTGCAGGCAGGCGGGCGGGCAAGCGGCTCGACTCCACCACCGAAGCACTTGGCACCCGCATCTCGGCCACCAGTGACCGTCTGGGAATAAACACCATGCGCGTCCTACTTTTATTCGCTGCTGCTTTTGTCGGTAAGCTTGCAGTTCTTACTTTGTTTTCATTTTCATAAACAATGAAATGTACCAAAAGTACTGGAACATTGTTGAGGGATTACACGTTAGTACAAGTGACGCTCTGGATTATCTTCTCTTGCAAACTTTTTCAAGTGTGTATGCGCCATTACATCACCTTTTTTGTAGTGAGTGGCTGCTTTGTGGCAGCGTCTGCTGTGCCTTCCATTATTTCTTCGGGAACAATAGCTGGACATAAAAAGCCGCCCAGCAGTTTTTAACGTTGTCCGCTTACAATTGTACATGCTGTAAATTGTGACCGTAAACAAATGTGCGCTCAGAGATAACCGCCGGTCGCCGGAGCGCTTTGTTGCCAAATATACCGTTAGCTGGATGCACAAGGATGGGCGCTGCTGTGCATTCTGAATGATTGTTCTGTTTTGGTTAAACGGCATATTGATAATGTCAAGCATTTTTAGTAGAAATGAAGGATGTCGGATGTCAGATGAGAACCGTGCACAAGCAGCAGGTGTTTCAGGAAGCGTGTTTGGTCTTCTTTGAATTTGTACATTTTGCTGATCTGTAAACTTGTTAGTCTTAAATATTTGGTTGTAAATATTTGGTTGTTTTTATTCGCAAGTATGACTTGCTTAGATTGTGTGATCTGTGTAATCCGTAGCCTTGTTGTATATAACTTGAAATGTTGTAGTGATTGTTTTAGATTTTTAAATGTGCAGCATATGATTTTATTATGAAAGAAACCAGTGTAGCGCCTAAGTCGCTAGCACCGTTGCCTCTTAGTAGACTAAGGTTTAATTTTCAACCGTGTAGCTGTGTCCATTGACAGCGCACTTTCTCTCAAAGTTTCTGTGTGTGTGTTTAATTTTATTTAGTTCTGTCCCGTACGTGTCCTGTTTCACCCACGCACGTTTTCTTGCTGAAATGTGCACAAATCCACTGTAGGGAGGCAGCAGAGCTCAAGACGCATTTCATTAGAAGTTAACCAAAGTTCCGACAATAGGGCGTTGGTCCTACGGTTTGTGAAGTCGGAATCGGAATATTCTCCTACCTCTTCTCAGTAACCTTTTCTGCTTGGTCCCCGTTGTCGAATTCGGAAAATGAATAGGGGATTTTTTTTATCAATTAGGAAAGGCTATTCAAATAAAATAATACAACACAAATGTGTTTAATAGACCAAAGTTTTGCTTTTGATGTCTCACAAGAATGGCTTTCTTAGTAGAGGAATATCACAAAGTGACTAGGAAAAGTTGCCATTATAATCATTTACCATATATACTTGCATCATTTGGCATATTATATATTATGCCTTGCAGGATTATGTTTAGAACGATAGCTTAACTGAATAAATCAAACACTTTTGCCCTCCTTTTCAAATTTGGATTTATCAGGTTTGAAAATAGATAATGTAGATGAACTGTTTTGTTTTTCGTATCTCACAGCAGTTAGATGCAATTACTTAGTTCCAGAGGAACATTAGAAAGAAGAACTGCGGGGTGGCAATTCTTCAGGAATTGACTGCAGGCTCTTTCTCCAAGAAATTTTTTAATATTTATCCGGTTGTATTTGTTTATGGAACTTATTTAGTTCGATATTCAGGTCCTCATATCTAGTATCATTCTACTGTGTACCTGCATGCATTGTATTTTTCTGGGGAAACTAATAAGCTTCTTTATTTTCTTCCATTTTATTAAAATCCACTACTTAATGAAGAAAACACATACAGGTGGAACTATCAAAAAGAAGTCAATTGTCTGTTGTACCACTTGTTATTTACAAGTTGCAATTTATGATTATCTGCTTTATAGTCAATGAAATCAAACGAGACAAAGCGTAAATTGACAACAGACAAATACATCAAAGGGAAGCATAGCAGAAAATTAAGAGACGCCTGTGCCCTAAAAGCCTTGACAGCAGTAGGTATCTACCTTTATTCAAAGGGAAGTGAAAGTCAAAATATTATTTAAGGATATGTTTGGTATGGTTTTCACAGTCAAAACACAGTTGTCTTTTTGGCCTATGTGGCTTGCTATGTGAAACTGTGTTTAGTAATTTTATACAAAAGAGTGGTTTGTAATTATGTGCAGCACAAAATTGAAATAAAGATAAAAAACTTACAAAATATTTTTACTTGGTGTGTCATCTTCAGGAAAATATTACTTCTGTGAGATAACATTTTCCTTCCTTTATTATAAATAGTATATGATAACCTTTCTTTCACAGCTTAGTTACATGGTAGCTGTCTCTTTAAAACCTAAAGAGCATAGTTACATAGCAGCTGGACAAATTGGAATGTACTCTTTTTGTGCATGTTATATTTTATTTTTTTAGTTTTTACACAGACGTACAAGTGCTTATTCCAGCTACTCAAAAAAAAATATTCTACCAGAATGTTGCTTCCATGCCTGCAATCCGTAATGTTATGATTGTGATTTTTTGTCCAGAGGTTGACAGGTAGTCTAGGATCTGCTATTCATCTAGCTGAAATTTAGAAAAACATATATATATATATATATATATAAAATATATTATGTGTGTGTGTGTGTTCTTAAACATCTGAGTGAGATGTGAGAGTGAGATTTTGGTTGTTCTACTTTGGACTTGAACTCTTCACCTCCTAATTACACAAGTGACAGAAACTTAAAAGAAGTGCAGATGTAAAAATATGGGCTAGCAGTAATTTAATGTGTTTGCAAAAGTTAGTTACATGTAAGTCACCCGTATTTCCAGTCTAAGCTAAAGAGATGACCTATCAATGAATTAACTGTTCAGGCTTCTGGCTGAATGTTTGCATCTTACGAATGACTTACTTCAGTTGAATATTGTTGTTTCTTCCATGTACCACCAGTTTAAAACTTGCATTTTGTGTATCACCTGTTAATAATGCTTAGTGATGAGCATCCAAACTGTTTTGGGCAATACTTTGGAGAACTGGCTACTAATTACTGGCTACTGGCTAATACTAATAGTGCATCTATTAGTTGGTTAGTTCAATGTAATAAGTGTTTATCAAATGATTTGTTCTTAATGAGACGTACAAAGCAGTAATAAATAGGCTATGCATTACTTTTTGCAGTGATGTCTAATTAATACTAATAGAAACAGGACTTTTGTTCAGAATGTGGTTTGTAGAATAGTATACAGTAATATGGTCTAAGTAACTCCTAAAACCTGAGTAGAAACAGTATAGGAGCAAATAAAATATGCTGAATAAGTCATTGATTAATGCTTTTATGTATTTTTGAAAAAAGATAACCTACACTTCACAATTGGAGATGAAAAAAGGCACTTTACTTAAACAGCCACTTTGGAGTGGTCCAGATGGGGTTTATATTTGACATATGTCTTTCATAGTCCAATCAACAGTATAAGTTTTGCAGATCCTTAATTAATGATCTGTTAGTCTGAATAAAGCCAGAGGGAACTAAACAAATTTCACAAAAGAGCCATCAAATTACATATCCATCCATAGCTGCAGGTCACATGGTCTTTTTTCAAGCATACTTCTGTTACATAAAAATGCTACCCATGTTTGCTGTGGTGAACTGAGAGGAGAAGAAGTATCTTTCATTTGGTTAAGACAGTGTTAAAGACCTGTGACAAAATTAACTATTTCCAGCTTTGTTCTGTTTTCATAAATATGCATCTGAAATGAAGAAGACTTGTTTTCTGAAAGCATGTGTTTTTCCTCTTTGAAGTACAGATGTTCTGCAAGTTTTAAAGACATTTTTTCACATTTTGGGCTGATACCCAGTTGCAAAGACAGGTTTAAATGTTCAAAGGGTCACTTATGTCAATTGTAAGCCACTCAGTCAGATGCTTGTATTACCATGTAAATTAAAGTTTGGTGATGGAGTCAAACACTCACTATCAAGCTCATATTCTTACTGTAAATTTTCAAAACATCAAGAAAAGCTGATTTTAGTCTTCTCCGTGTGTGTCTGTGGAAAGTCAAAGTTGATTTTCATATATTTAAATTTTCATTGGAAAATTATGTATATTTTTTACATTGTATAGAGAACCTGGATGACAACATCCAGTAAGGATAGAACATTTTAGAAAAAGCGATATGAAAGATATCCACCCTGAGCACTGACGCCTTTGTACAATGTTAACTTCCTAAAAGACCTATCTTCTTCAAAAAAAGTTATATCACGTTTTTCTTGTTAGGGGCTTATTGCTTTTGATCCAGCACTTACATTTTCTTTGGCTGATCCAAGGTGACTTACAACATTTGAGATACAGTTGGTTACATTGCTTTGGTTTTTCCAACTGGAGCACAGGCTGGTGAAGTGACTTGCTCATGTTCACATAGTGTCAGTAGCAGGATTTGAACCCACACTGTCAGGGTTTGAGAGCCTTAACCGCTTTGCCACACTGCCCTTAACTGACTTATGGTTCAAAAACAGTTTGATTTGTCCAATGATAACTGTTATAGAAACTGTAATTTAACCAGGATCTTTAAAGTCTGCTCAGTTGAGTCATGGAACCAGGCCTACTAATTTCCTAATTTTTTGCATGAGTAGATTTCGAGATGAATAGTTTAGTTTAGGGCGGCATGGTGGCGCAGTGGGTAGCGCTGCTGCCTCACAGTTAGGAGACCCGGGTTCGCTTCCCAGGTCTCTCCCTGCATGGAGTTTGCATGTTCTCCCTGTGTCTGCGTGGGTTTCCTCTGGGTACTCCGGGTTTCCTCCCAAAGACATGCAGGTTAGGTGCATTGGCGATTCTAAATTGTCCTTTGTGTGTGTGTGCTCCCTGCGGTGGGCTGGTGCCCTGCCCGGGGTTTGTTTCCTGCCTTGCGCCCTGTGTTGGCTGGGATTGGCTTCAACAGACCCCTGTGACCCTGTAGTTAGGATATAGCGGGTTGGATAATGGATGGATAGCTTATTTTAGTATATATGAACACACGCACACTCAAAGAAATTTATGAGTGAAAACAGCTGACAGTTTGTTTGCTCTACCAGAGCATATTCTGGATGATCTTTAAAGTTCAACGTGAACAGAGGAATAACACCACCCCTGTACCAATCTGTCTGTCTGTGCAGCTTGTTTACATTATGTGACTCAAAGTATTTATTTTCAAAAGAAATATTTGTTCTTTTGATGCAATTTCCTGTTCATTTTGTTCTACATTAATTTGTGTACATAGTGAATATTATATAACTTAATATACTTAATTCTATATTATTGTACAGTACAATCTTTTTATTGTATTGTAAAATCTTCTATCAAGTAATTTCTCGCAGCATCACTAAAGTGTAATTTACATGGAAGTACTAGAGGACTATTCATGTCTTGTTCTAGGGGGTACATCTTTTTTTTTTCTTCATAAAATTACTAAACACTGCTTTACGTAACACAGCAAGTCTCATGTGTTAATGCAAGCAATATTAATCACTAACATCCACTTCAAAAATACAGTTTTAACATGTCATAAGTTAATTAAGTACTAGACATTTCATGCAGTTGCTGTTTAAGGAGGTGCCCTTGGTATTTAGAGTGCTTTCTTTGTGGGAGTACCGCTTTTTCCAAAGATAAAGCATCTGCTTTATGGAATGTGGACCTGCATTGCCTGGTTTATTCATTCTGGGTCAACGTGCAGTATGTTTAGTACTGATGAAAACGAGGAATATATTCAGAACCAAAACTTTTTATTAAAAATAGACTTGATTTGAAAGTAACTAGAATATCACAGATAGCTATGATGTTAATAGAAAAAAAAATTCAACTATAAACTCATTTGTCTATTTTCTGGACTTTCTTACCAAGAAGAAGATTTCATGGAGCCACGACCTACTTTAACAACAACCAGTGCATGAAGAGAGCAAGACCAAGGTACACACTTATGGTGGATCATTTTGGAGTCATCAATCAACTTTACAGTATGTCTTAGAAAACGTGAAGAATGCAAGTGGCCCTGTAAGAAATTCACACAAACATACTGTAAGTGTGCGAAATCATCACAGAAGACATCATAACTGGGACTTGAAGGGTTTAAGCACTGGAAGACAATAAAACAAATCAACATTCCATTAATTTACTGTTATTAAATATTTAAAATATACTATCACATTTTCAGACCTGTTTAATCTAATGTCAGCAGCACTGAGCACAGGGCAGTAACCAACTCCGACTCCTTCATGTTTGTCCATTGCAGATTCCCCTCACATACAAAACTATGTCCAATCTGGAATTGCCAGTGAACCAAAATGCATGTTTTTGAAATGTGGGGGAAAATCAAAGTATCAGGGTCAAATCCTCACAGACTCTTGGGGAGATTGTGCGATTTCCACACAGACTTTGGCTGAGCATAAGTTAAGAAACCAACTCACTGGATCCATGTGGCAGCAGTGCTAACTAGTACGCTATTGAGATGTCCTCAATAAACTTTGTCATCTGACATGGTAAGTCCAATCCAAGCCAAACCATGTATGATCTAAACCATCTTCTGATGTTACTCAAATTCACAAGAAACATACAGTAACAACATGCGTTTAATGTGTGTATATGTTATATACAGTATATGTTAATCAATCTGTCAGTTAACAAAACTGTCTTAGTTTTCTCTTGTTCTGGAAATGTATTACTTTTATCATAATAAGTTAAATCAGTATCTTAGGTAAGTGTCAGCAAGCAGATGATCTAAGAACAAAGACCCAGAGTGACATTTAATTTTGAAACTATTTTAGAACTATCACCCTTCAGCTTCAGGTTTCTCAAAATGTAGACAGCTGGTCATTAGAACTTCAAATAAGTAGAAAACAGAATCAGATGTATGTTAATAAACTGTTTAGGGGCTTCATATGTTAGCCAAACCATACCACCTCTAAAAGAATCCATCAAGTATAATGTAAATAAACATCGTCCATTGGCTCCAAACATTTACAGAAATTTCCTGAAGTTGCCAAATTACAGCCGTCACTTCTTTTTTGTTTTACATCGTGCCCACCTCACAAGAAAGCTATTGAACATCAATATTCTGAGGAAGAGGCATGTACGATTCAAGACTTTAGCTAGTTTAGCAATAGTAAGCTGTAGCTGAGAGAAGGCCACCAGTTCAGTGCTTAATGCACAAAGTTAGAATGGGAACTTATTTCTCTGTCTCTTTACAGTACTGTTTTAGGTACAGTAACTCACTGTCCTTAAAATGATCACTCACTGTGGTAGTACAAGTTGAAATTCTTTTGAGTCTTTGGCTGGTTTGCCCATTTTAAAGGGCCCCCTGAAGCCTCTCATACTGACGGATCTCCTGGCTAATGCAGCTTGTCAGCATTGTTACAATATTTTTCATTCACCATCCATTTTCTAACTCGCTTATCCTGGGTAGGGTCGTGGTGCATCTGGAAATATCCCTTGTAGTGTTATATTTTACATAACCTATCTAGTGATTTTTGGGCACTGTACAATGCCATTTGAGGCATGGTGGTGCTTGTTTGGTCATAGTGCTTGTAGTGGACTGGTAATAGTGGCGCTCAGTGCTTCCTGGGGATCCCCCCTCCCTTTGATATCATATTCTGATATATGTACGCACTGACCTCCAAGGGGGAGCCTTCTGCCCCATAGTGCAAAACTAATAATGAATTGGGAGGTTCCACTTCAAGCTCTGCTTGCTGGCAAATAGGAATCTAATTGTACTGTGTACACTAGATAATAAATATGAAATAAAATGATTACCCTATATATGAAAGCAGTGCTTTACATCTTTTTAAAGCCCAGTGCCATTATCCTTCTGTACATGTATCATATATTGCAAGCTCGCAAAACCAATCAACACTCAGCATTGTACGCTTTTTGTAGTATGTCATTTGCATGCATGATAAAAAGAGTAAAATATGTGCTATAGCCAAGCCACAATGAAACAATGAAGTACGATTTTTTTCTATAACATATGCTGAGTTGCATTTTTTGTTCAAAGGCTGGTAGGAAGAGAATAACTTGTGTTTGAGTTAGTAAAAGAAATTAGTACTACAACTTCTAGTTTCTGGTTTGTGTCAGTAAACATTTATTCAAATCCATTTTATGAGCTACATCTAATTCTAGAAATTTGTACCAATTCGGCATCTTGGTTTGTAGCAATTTAAATGAGCTTTGATCAAATGACTTTAATCATCACAATAAAATTACCAAATACCGGTATGTGTACTGAGTTGCAGAAATTTGTGAGATAAGAAAACTAACTCCTTTGTCCTGAGCATAATGCCAGCACACAGTTCCACCACTACCCCATGTAGATGCTTTCCATAATACGTGGGTAGAGCAGCAATTGCTAAAAATTCACAAGCATCTCTCCAAACACCAACCACATGATGGTATCAAACATTGTCAATGTTTTGCATTGACAACGCAAACATTTAAAACATCAGGTGCAGATTATAAAGAACACTGACCGCCATGTGGACATTGCGTGTATAATTTGTTTTATTTTTTTTTTACATAGAAGAAAGAAATGTGTACAATGTGCCCAATGTTACACAATACCTAATATAAAATGTACTTGATTTTGGATAAGTCCATTCAGTTTAAAAAGGTAAGTCCATACAATATTGGTTTATTGTTGTCATCCCTTATATATAATAAAGATAAGACTTATTAATCAGTTACAATGAAATTAGTTTGTACAGCAAATAAAGTGAATATTCTTTGCTACTGTAGACATGGTTTATGGTTTTATCAACACTGTGTGGCTAACAAGTTTTTTGAAAAAGGCAATAGTGGCGCCTGAATAGTGCAGAAGAGATGTAGGCCCAGTAGGGTCCAGAGAGTTATCCACACATGTAAGCATCGTGGACCTCTGCACACCAGTGTGGGTAGGTAGGGTCTGCCAAGGGATGGAATTCCTTGTTGTGACAAAAGGTGTTTGTGAAGTAAACACCATTATAATACTATAATGGGAGAGAATTTTTGAAACATTGGTAGGAAACTCAAACAACTCCTTTTACCTTTAACAAAAGGCAGCAGAATTTGCTCTACCTAGGAAAAGGCAAGATCCTGTTACGATAGAAGAAAGAGAGAGAGCAAGAGACACCTAGAAGAGCAAAGATTTGACCCTTTAAGGATTGGGATACATATAATGACGCAACAAAAAACAAAGTAGTAATAAATTTTATGTTCTTAACCGTATCTCAAAATGTTAGTGGAGTCCTATTGAGCGGGAGCTTTATCTCACTGTAATACAGGTTCAAAAATGAACAGCCACTTATTGCAGGTGGACAGTGTGTAAAATGGGTCCTTCTGAAAGGGAGGGACTTCCGGGTCTGGTAGAGAAGTGAGGTTAGACATCTTATGTGGTTTACCCATCAATATTTCACATGGAAAGGGAGAAGCAGTTAGCAACAGCTCCCACTATTGTCCCAGGGTGGCACTGCTTACCATGCCAGAACCTTGAAAGTGTCCACTAAGCTCACATGCGTGACACCAGTTAATCTGTGATGTCTCTAACCTTGCACACTGGAACAATCCCAACTGTAAGGATTTATTTTTTTCTCATAAACATGAAATAAATAACTACATTAACATTAATTTTTGTGGTGCCTTAAAGCATAAAAATTTAGGAAGACGGTATATTGGGAATAACATAACATTGTGAAACATGAAATTCATAAAAGCCAGATAATCTTAACTTTTATTTGGTTCAAGGAATAGTTTTCCTTTGTTCAATTAGACATTTTTATACTGTTTATTGATTAGGTATAATTAAATGGTGCAGGTATTAAATTATTAATTTCTCTAGAACGTTTTATATATCCCCATAAATGAAGAATGTGCTAAGGCTTAGGGATGCTGATAATCCGTATTCAAAAACTACAGCTGTTTAGCACAAAGTCTGTCTGACTTTTAGTAAAGAAGATCTTATTGAATGTTCTCTTTGCACTTGCTTTCTTGTACAAATGTATTGTATTTGCAAGAATATTTGTATTTGGATTGTTAACTCTTGATTACAGTGCTTCAGAAGAAAGTTTAACTTTGCTTTACAAACTTCCTTTTTACAGACACCAACCAAAATCTCTCTAAATCCAACAGCTTGTTCCAAAAATCAGGGGACCATCATCTCATTGCAATGTTAACAGCATTGATTAGGATAAAGCAAAAATGTTAGCTTATAGATTGCCCATTTCAGGATTATGCTTATTTTTAATGAAGAAGATTTTATTAGATACTGACATTCTGTTTGTAAGATTATGCTTTTATTGCTTAACCTTATTTATTACCACATATCCCCAGTGTGGAAATTCACCCATGTTTGTGTGAAAAGGAATTTACAACATTCATCTGTATCCTGTGGGAATGCCTTAGTTAGCATAAACGATTTTTAGTTAATTATATAATTTGTAAGCACATGATACAAACCAGAGATAATTCTTATATGATACTGTATTAACAAAACAAACATTTCTTTTCTACAAATATTTCTCTTATTCTCTCAATTTGGTCTCGTCCGATGCGAGAGATGGACGTCTGAAGTGGAGCTCCGCTAGCAGTGGTGTTATTTTTCATATTATTTGCTTATTATCTTGAGATATCCTGTATTTATTCAACCCGAGAGGGACTGCTACAGTATATGTAAGCACATATAAACATGGCCAACAAGAAGGGGGGTTCGAAAGAATCGAAAACTAAAGCTACACCCAAGCTGCGATTAGCAAGCCCCGGTTCCAGATACGGCCTTTCAGAGACAGACCTGGATCAGATGGGCGAAAGCACAGACTCCTCGGGACCACGGTCCGCTACATCGTCGCCGGCTGAGAGCGAAAAGGGGAGCGAAGGTGCGATCGTGAGTGCAGATCTGGATAGCTCGCCGATTGGAGAAGATCACATGAAACTGGAAAGGGCCTCGAAGTCCGCGGCTTCAATTGCGCAATTACG
>JANRMT010048528.1:0-10291 GCA_026402145.1 Polypterus bichir lapradei
TACAAGGGTGCGAGCATACCCTAAATCTGTCACAATATATATATATATATATATATATATATATATATATATATATATTACTTTGCTGTTAGCTCATCTTCTCAAATATCCTATAATAGTTTTGTCTACTAGGAAACATAAAGTTGATAGTGACTTGATCATAACACTATAATACATAAAAATCTAATTTGATGTTCTTTGTCATAGCAGCAGTAGTATGTCAAATGCTTATGCATTTATGCAACTTATTCAAAGTTATTGTCTGTTTTTACATGCATTTTTATTACTCTTTAATTTATTTATTTTTTTGTGTAACAGTATACTGCTGCTGGATTATTTGAATTTCCCTTGGGATTAATAAAGTATCTATCTATCTATCTATTGTGATGGATGTCCGGCAAGAGTTTCCGGCCCTCACCCCCAGGCCTAATGGACTTTGTAGTTTTTATACACAGCCCTGCTGGATACCTTGGGGACCACAGGGAGTCGCTGTAGGGAGGCTCGTGGACTCTTATGTGCTCTATAAACTGGAAGTACGTCCTGTCACGTGAACGGGAGAAATGACGTACTTCCAGGTTGAAGAGAAAGACTTTTACCCTGACCCGGAAGTGATAAGGACTGTGGGGCAGGAACACCTTCGGGTCAGGGGGTATAAAAGGACTCTGGGAAAGCCCAGACACTGAGCTGAGCTGGGAGGAAGGGTGGATAAGTGTCTGGGTGTTGGAGGATTGATTGCTTAATTGTATTGTTTGTTTATTGAGAATAGTGGAGTGGTGGTGCTTGGTGCACTTTATTATTATAATAAATAATAATTAGTGACTTTTTACCTGGTGTTTGGCGTGGTACCTGAGGGTTCAAGAGGTGGAAAAGCACCTCTACTGCTACACTATCTATGATTGAGGTTAACACATTCCTCAAGAATGTTGTAATTGAACACAAGAGTATGAAATTGCAGCCTTCCTACATTAAACACTTATTATTGTCAGGATTTAACTTTAGCCTGTACATTATAGAATAAATATGTACACTTCAGCCCCCAAAATATGTCTCTATTGTAATGAAAATAACTTCGTCACACTTGACAAAACAAAGTTTTGGGGACCGTCCCCGTATATTGTCTTCCAGACAATCTTAGAAAAAAAGCTGATTCAAAGTCTTTTACACAGTGAATGCAATTTACTGTACAAGATGGCGTTTATATACAGAAAACCAAAGACATGTGACAGGAAGTGGTTGGCAATGTTGATGTGGAGGCAGAAATGGAAACTGCGTCATTGGAGATGAGCCGGAAGTGACGTGATTGCTGGTGGCCCGAAGTGACGTCATCAGGAATGGCCGGAATTGACGTTATCGCGGCCATCTTGGAATCCGGAAGTGGCCGTATTATTTTTCTTCTTGATGTCTGTTGGCAAAAAGAGAGTTCAGGTAAGCACCACGTGACAACCCCTTATCTCGCGATGTTTCACTCACCTTTAGGCTCTTTGACTGCCTCCTAATCGCACATGTGTGACACTATATTAATGTATTGTTTGACAACTTATGCCTACACATTCCTCTAAATATAACATCATGCTTGATTCACAACATAAAAACTATATGGTGTGAACCACCAGGGGGCATACCGCCACCCCAACCCAACACAGACAGGCAGGACTCAAGTGCAAGCACACACATTTTTATTTTAATTTCTTTCCCACGGGAAACGCCTTCACCTGTTTTGCACCTGTACAGCACAGTCACAAGCATAGGTCAGCACAAAACCATTTCATCTCCTTCTTTTCTCTCAACTCTGCTCCTCCTGGCAAGCTTCGTCTTCTGCCACCCGACTATGGCTCCCAGAACAGCAGCTGCTGGCTCCTTTTATCAGGCACCCGGAAGTGCTTCAGGCACTTGTTGACCTACTTCCAGCAGCACTTCTGAGTGTGGCAGCAGTGCTGCATCAAAGGGCTCAAGAGTTCTCCAGGTGCCCCCAGGTAGTGGCCACGGGCCCCAACAGGGTTGAGCTTCCATGCTTCCAACCCGTGGTACCAGCACACTCCAGGGGGGCTGCCATCTAGTGCTTCGGGGAAGGCAATGCTCCTTCCCCCGGGCCTTCCAATGTAGAGGCGTTCTGGCTGGGTAAGGGCCCCGGCCAACTGCCACAATGGTGAATTTATGAAATTATAGTATGTTACTTAAGCCTTCTTTCATCAGACCAATGCTTTTCAATTATAATGATTGTTGCAACATCCTAGAATAATATAAATTTTAAGTAGTTGATGAAAGAATAGTTAAGAAAAACAGTATGGCTTATGAATTCTTAAAAAGGTGAAAGAAGAGATAATTTAATTATTTGCAAAAACACATAATGCACTTTCTTACTTTCTCTCTCTCTCTCATACACATACACATAAAATGTAAAAATGCAGGTTGTACTTTTAAATATAGGGGATTGACTGCAGTCAGCATAAACTGTGGGCAGATCATTCCTCTTGTGATTGTCTTTCCAAAGGAAAGTTGAAAGTAGATTTGGATAAACAGCACTATTCTAAGCTTGACCTTTGTAAGACTATTGATTTTTGCTCCAAGAGACAATTTAATGAAATAATAATAAATTAGACCAACAGTTTAATTCCACTTTAATGAGAACAAAAAGAACAAAAATACATCTCAGAAATAATAGAAAGCAAATTTTCTCCAAACTTAATGAACAAAATTAATTATTGTTTTAATGTCCCACTTCTAATTCAACCACAACAAAATCTCAGGTTGACTAGACTAAATTATCCAATTTGTTGCAAAGAATAAAGACGGCAGCTTATCTGATGAAAGCTTACTTTCTAGTTGTTATGTTCATTTTGTCCATGAAAAAAAATACTTCTTTTTCAAATATGGATTACTTTTAAAATGAAAAAGCAGATTTAGTAATTTACGTATAATAAATTTGATTAAATGGGTTTGAAAATGTTATGTTACATAATGTTAAATCTAGATTTGCTTTTTTTGCAATTACAAAATACATTTCCTCTTACTATTACAAAGGCCTGCTGGATTTACATCTCATACTAATAGAGTGTGCTGCTTCTACTTAATAATGAACTGAGATCTGGGGTCTTTTTATCATATTATCCCTAACAAAAAAATACAGTCCTGTTCATAATGTTTGGAACAAAGACACATTTTTCCTTGATTTACCCTTCTATTCCACAGTTTAAAATTACAAATCTAAAAATTCAGATGTGATTAAAGTGCACATTGCAGACAGATTTAAGGGTATTTGCATACATTTTTGTCACACCATGTAAAAATTACAACACATTTTCTCCATAGAACCCTAATTTCAAGACACCATAATTTTAGGGAGATAGTAATGGCAGATATATTAAAACAGTCATATTTAGTCCTTTGTTGCATATCCCTTCATTATCTTGTTGTAGGATGAAGTGCTGTCCAATGAATTTGAAGACATTTACTGGAATTTGAGCAGGTAAGATGCTTCTATACACCTCAGAATCAATTTTGCAATTGCTAGTTGATCCTTCCACAAGCATTTGTACTTTGCTTATTATTAATTGTTGCTATTCAGATACAATTAAGAAAGCAAGCTCCACATAAAAAGTGAACTACAAAATTAATGAAACAAAGTAAGAACAAAGATACTGAAAAATGTACATTCTTAATTTTCTCTGTGTAAATATAAAGTACTCGTTTTTTCTAAATGCAAAAAAAATGGAAAAAATGGGTTAGCTAATTAAACAATGAAATTAATAAACTGTAACAATGACTGACTGATTGAGAAACTAGTTGGACAAAAAACCTTTAGCCACAGGGAGTCATCAGGACTGAACTTCAGAACCACTGTTAAAATACAAAACTGTAATTAATTCCTGCTGTGTTTCTATTTTCAAAAAAATAACTTTGCCTTTAATAAATTTTATTGGGAGAAACCTTCCCACCACCACCACCACTATCACCAAGAATTTATTATCTTCAGGCACAGACGCAAAAGAGCTGACATGGAATACTAGCAGATGGACAGAATAAGTTTGTCAGGCAGGTTAGGACTCCTTCTGGAAACATGTGTGGCTTTGTCACTTGTTATGGAAGGCAAGTTAGCCTTTTACTGGTACACTGGGGTTAAGAAGACTATGGGCACCTGGGGCAAAGCTTTGGCATGATGGCACCAAGACTTTCAAAGGTACTCTTTTTGCTTAGAAATGTTAGTTGGAAATCTGTATGCAGGATATAAAGTGTTGTTTTTGAGCCACTAACTAATTCATTATTGAGTGAATGTGGTGATGCGGGATCATTGCATGCTCCCATTGTCCGTCCGGGAGCCCTTGAACCCAACACCGTCAGTAATGCCACCGATGAGTTTGCAGTGCGGCACAACAATGGAGCAAGGGGATGGTGTACAAAAGTGCCAAGTGCTTTTATTAAAGCAGCAGTCCAAAAGAAACAATGTCCAAATAAATAAGTGCAGTGCAACCATAAGTCTTCAATAAATAATCCATTAAAACAATAGTGAAATGTGGAGGTTAAAATCCATTAGGAAAAATCTTTAAAACAACGAGGTTAAAATAACGCAGGAAGCAATTCTTTAAAAACACAAAGCCTGGTGTCTTCTTTTTACCTGGCGGCTCCCCTGCTTCTCCCGTCTGGGCTTCTCAAAAGGGGAGTCACCCTACCTGCAGCTGACCTTCTCTCTACCTGCTTCAGCTGATCGGCTCGCCGCACCGAACCCCTGGCTCCGGTAGGCTCCTCCAGACAGCGACTTGGGTTCCACAGCGACCAGGGTGCCCACACTGGGGAATACACACCCCAAGTCCCAACTCTTGCTGCCTTCCGCGGCCTAATGCGGAGAGTCATCCATCTTCCGGTCACTCCTGCTCTTCAAAATAAACTCGGCGGGAGTGACCACTACAACTACTCCCTGGGTGTCGGCCCAACACAAAGGCTCCCTGTTCAGCTGCACGCAAGCCTTCAGTTGCTTGCTCACTCTCCTGCACCGGCTTTATCTCTCTCTCTCTCCACTGCTTCCTACTTTCTTCCTGCAACCTCCTTTCTTTCTCTTTCCTTTATTCCCCCCTTTCTTAGCTGACTTGCACTTCTATTTATCAAGAGGGGGCGCGGCAGTCGTGGAAATCAGCAGTTCCTGGGAACAATTACGGATGTGGACCGTTTCTCACCTGTGCACTTAGGCGAGAAACACCCACATCACAAACTCCCCAGGAACTGCTTCGGCCACACCCTACCATGCCCCCTCGCTAAGCTGAGAGTATGGCGATTATTTATTTTAAAACTGGCCTTAGAACGGGAGCTGTGGACCAGCTATACCACAGTGAGGGATTGTTTTGTCTTGGTAGAGTTCTATTTTACTCTACTTTCCCCTTTTGTAATATTAATGTGTATCCTTTATCAGAATGCCTCAAATTCCATAAACTTAGCACTGTTAATAAGGTATTGTACTTTATAACTTCTCCCCACCTTCCCTTCTACATCTGTAACCTAAGGCAATCACATAGACTAAAAGACAAGCAGGAGTTAAATTACAACTTTAAATAATGTATTATTGGTAATATTCATAAAATAAAAACAATAAGCAAAGTACAAGTGAACTCTGACAAAAATACACCTTTATAAATGCTGATGTGTAATTTCAGATGGCACACAGATTTGTTAGTTACTTAAAATGTCTCTAGTTAAGTCATCATTTTTAGTCAGCTTTCTTCAAAACATTCCACATGCCTGTCTTGATATGGCTGCCAAACTGTGCTTCTCAGTGTGGTCTTCTTTTCAGTTCATGGTGTGTGTGATGTTCCTTCATCATGATGGTGGGTTAAGCAACCAAATTTAGACCTTCTTTGTCCAAATCCTTACACCAATAGGGTGTCATGCTACAGAATGGAATCTGATTCAAACCAATCCCAAACACCCATACATTATACCAATGGGGACACACAATACCATTCACACCTGCCCCCAAAACCATATGTTCAGCTGATGCTTGCCAGCTAGGTAGTCTGGCTTTCCTATGGGGGTTGATTGAGAGAGTCCTGCAGAGAATCACTTACCAAACTCGTTTTAGGCATTTCCCCCATCCCTGTCGTTAAATTCCTCACTAACCTGAGTTCTAAAGGGTGGTGGGGGGGGATTAGTTAATCATCAAACCATTGCTGTTCTTATCAATGATATAACACTAATATTACATTGCTTTGTCTACTAATTACAAGTTACAAATAAAGATATACAAAATATTTATCAACTTATATACAAAATTTCACACCACAATGGGGATTAATTAATTAATAAATTAATGGAAAGGATAGGAGGACTTGGTACTAAAAGCAAAGTACTTGGATGGATGTGTCATGTTAAGGCTGGAGCTCTACCCCAACTCTTAATGATTGAACTGTAGATGAGTTCCTATTACTGCTGATTCCTAATTATGTTAGCTACCTGCAGACTGATAAACTGGGCTACAGAGGCCTAAGCACTTTGCTCAGGCATTGTGTGTGTTCACTTTGGCAGTGACCCTGCTGTCAAAAGTAGAGCTGAATGTAGAGCTCCCCACTCTTACAGAAATGTTGTCAAAAAGGTAGCCTGTTCAATAACTGTTAATGTTATAGAATAAATGATAAATCACAGAGAAGGACTTCACGTATTACAGGCAGTAGGAGGATTGATTCACCATCATTAGCTATTTAGATGGACCAAGATATATTTTGGGTCATTGTGCTAAAAGCATAAGTGAGGTCAAGAAAAAAAAGCAGAGAAAGATCAAGCAAAAGCATCTGCGAGGGGCCAATTAGAACACAAACATAAGCACAGTGTGTGTACATATGAGACCAACTTAAACAATATAATCGATAATAAAATCAGATGTTTAAAGTCATGAAAGGAAACAATACAACTGAGTATACAACACAAGAGAAGCTCTGAACATATTTTTTATTGATGAAAAATTAATACTTTATCATACCTAGCTTTCTTTTTCATTGGAGTTGAAGGAAACCTGCAACAATGACTTCTTGTACTTTACCAAGCAATGAAACAGTGCATAAGGGCAAATGCTAAAATACTTTGCCTTATTTCAGTGTATGACAAAAAACCATAATTAGGTCTGATTATTCATCTAGAAAATTCACTTCTTGACAATGCATAGACAGATATGATATGAGAAAATCATGTAATGAAATTGTATGTTAAAAAATAAGCAACTGCCAGAGGAAATGTCAAAGATAATCAAATTGAAAAGAAAAAAACTGAAAATCAGCCATAGCAGATTATGTCATTTAATCAAAAGCAGGTGGAGAACATCTGAAGAGACACCAAGCTCTAAAATAAAACATACAGTATTCCATTTATTTTCATCTTCCCCTTAATGACAGATGGACATTTAATTCTCTCATCTGTCTAATCATAGGTTCTTTTTCCATTCAGATTGATTATTTTCAATCACTTTAATATTATTTTATTTAGAGCTTCTCAGAGTGAATTTTCCCTCATTTGTTTAAGACAACAATATAATTACAATACAGTAATACGTCTTGTTGATTAGAAATTCTGAAACATGTGAGGGGTCAAGAGTTGAGCATTAAGTCTTATTTGAATGATAACCTTACAATCTCAGCAGTGTCCTTGTACTGTGACAAGTGCTATGACCTTTATGGTACAATGAGTCTTATAATATCAATGCAATCTGTGTAACTTCAAATTTTAAAACCACAGTCTTTTAGAAATGAATGTAAAATAGGTGGTATATGAACATGTATAATTTGATGTTTATTTTATGTATGCATAGATAACATTAAAATCCATCCCAAA
Organism: Polypterus bichir lapradei; assembly: GCA_026402145.1. Taxonomy (NCBI): domain Eukaryota; kingdom Metazoa; phylum Chordata; class Cladistia; order Polypteriformes; family Polypteridae; genus Polypterus; species Polypterus bichir. Next base: position 7,807 of record JANRMT010048528.1, read on the forward strand.
TTTACACACTCACACATATCAAGTGCATACTGTCATGGGTAATCACACCATGGCCAGACCTGCCATTACAGTGACTTGGGTGTGCACCCGTTAGGCCAAGCTCGCAAAGGAGTCTTCGCATATGCAAGAGGTATAATTGCCTAACAACAGAACAAGTCAAAGATTTCACCAATCACAGACACTCACAGCAACCCACTATCCAGCAAACATCCCTTTCTGATTTCGATTCTCAAGATTGTAAACCTATCTAATCAAACCTAAATAATAAGTTTTTAAGAGAAAAATGCAGTTGGGTAGGACACAATAAGAGCAAGTATCTAATAAGTCTCTTTTAATTATAGCTACATTTGAAATTTTACAGTGCTACTAAAAAGGAAAAGACAAAATGGATGGTCATTCAAAAAAAGAGTCTAGTGTTGCAGCAAAAGGAAAAATCAAGAAAGAAAAAAAATTATTCTAGCTATTTGGAACTTTTAAATAAATAAATGAGTAAATCAACATGAACATGACGTTATACGTACCGTAGTTGAGTCTAACGCGCTTGGACTTTCAGATAGTCAAGCAACTGCAATATCATTGCTCCTAATAGCAGAGTGAGCAGCTGTTGCCTGGGGTGCCAGAATCCATGGAGGAAGAAAAATGAAAAACGTTATTTGTACAAAATCTTAATTTACTGTATCTATCCATTCCTAAATAATTAAATGGGCAGGCTATGTCGTATAAGTGCAATACGCTACTTGTTAAAACGGATGACTCCTGCTCTTACGTGCACTTAGTGCTGCGTGGGTATTATGAACTATCGAATCTGTTCAAGTTATATTTAAATTTTAAATATAAGTAATTTTTATTTAGTCGACAGAAATATGTTTGGTAGGAATGTAAGTTAAATGTAGTCATCATTGCATACATTTTTCTTCACCATATTTCTTCACCGTAGAAATTTAAAGACTAAATTCAACTTACATTCCTACCAAAGAGTTTTCTGTCGATAAATAGAACCTACTTATTCCAAATAGAACTTGAAAAGATATATTTTTTCGAATCTGATCACGTATTTCAGATCGACTTGACACGCATTACATTGAGCCTGCGAGCTATTGACCTCTCGCCTGCCTGCTTCAATAAGTCACACTAACTTCACTCTTACTTTTTTACCGTTCATTTAATCATGGCTAGTCGCGAAAAAAAATAGAAAATGGAAGGAGGATTACACTGAGCATGGCTTTACCAAAATAATTATTGATGGCGAATAAAGTATCCATTATTCATAAAGCTTCAATTGGTGATCTGTTTTTCTTCGTTAACCTCATATTTTTTCATACTTCTTCACAAACCAAGGGGGTGCGAGGGTAAAATGAATCGGGAAGCGATGATTTATATATATTGAATATACTGAAATAGTTTTACTGTCAAATAATGCAAACAATACGTGGCACGTGTTTCGCCCTAATTCGGGGCTCATCAGGCGTACCCCCTGTCGGGAATCAAACCTCGGACATTAGCGCTAAAGGCGAAGCCTCTCGTGTTGCGCCACAGCGTGTGGTTCGTTTATTTGACAGTATGTAGATCAGGAGATTATATATATATATATATATATATATATATATATATATATATCTATACTAATAAAAGGCAAAGCCCTCACTGACTGACTGACTCACTCACTGACTCACTCACTCACTGACTCATCACTAATTCTCCAAGTTCCCGCGTAGGTAGAAGGCTGAAATTTGGCAGGCTCATTCCTTACAGCTTACTTACAAAAGTTGGGCAGGTTTCATTTCGAAATTCTACGCGTAATGGTCATAACTGGAAGCTATTTTTCTGCATATATTGTAATGGAGTTGAGCTCGAAAGCCGTGGGGGCGGAGTTTCGTGTGACATCATCACGCCTCCCACGTAATCATGTGAACTGACTGTCAACGCAGTGTATAGAAAACCAGGAAGACCTCCAAAAACCGCTGAAGAAAACATGCATTATATAATTGAGAAGGCAGCGAAACAATAAGAAGCGAGCGAGTGACATATACTACCATATTCATGAGTACTGCTACTTTGGAAACAAAGCACGATGTAAACCTAAACTTTAAATTAAGTTCATAGACAGGCTGCCGCTGGCGTTTGTAATTTAGTGACTGCCCATATAAGGCCGTCCGTCAGCGGCAATCCAATAGAAACACTGCCACTAAATATTCACGGGTGAAGGACTGTGCTTATGCAGAGGAAGATGAGATGGTCAGGGTGGTGTTTGGCACAAACTCAGCGAAACTGCGAGAGAAAGTTTTAAGTGCCGGGTCTTAGCTGACATTACATACAGCCATGGACATAGCATGACATGGCACCAGCGCAGCTGGAAAACTTCGATGCATGTACACCGAGCGGCTCACGTGAACTGACGCAGTGCACAGACAAAAAGCAACAGTTCCAAAGAGCGCTGAACAAAAACCGAATTACACAATTGAAAAGGCAGCAAAAAAATATGAAG
>JANRMT010048530.1:3908-15063 GCA_026402145.1 Polypterus bichir lapradei
TGGCAGAGTATATCGTGCATCCAAATGAAGAATCACGAAACACTTAAATTTCTACTATAGAAAACGGTAATGTATCTAAAATGTTAAATTGCAATTATTTTTGAGGGATACTCGGATTTTTTCATCCTGTCCTGATCATATGTCTGGTTCTTTTCAAACAGTGCCATTATTGACAGCTAAGACACATTTCTTTCCTTAGTGTTTTTCCTGCTTTCACTGCATTGTTGAAAGTCGATGTGCTCAGCTGTGTGTTGTACCTAAACGTTTCTCATCAAATTAGTTGCGGGAAATGTCTTTGCTTTAAATACACCACAACTAACAACTAACTTTTTAATTTTAAACTTTATATATAAAATTCCTATCAGTACCATTTCAGATACTTTAAGATATTTCCTTTTTTTTAATTTTATTGTAATCATTCCATACAAATAGATCAATTTTTACAAAAAATAGGATAGAAAACTAATCAACCCCCACCCCCGAGAAAGAGAGTGTGGCCAACGGAGTAAAACTTAAAGCTTGTAAAAATACATAAATTGATGAGTTTAATAGGCGGATACAGATACATGGAGAAGAAAAAAGAAATGGGAAGAGAATTACTTCCTCCAGTGCTTTAAGAGTTTATTCTAAAATATTATTGATTAGATCCTGCCTGGTTTTGAAAAAGTTCTGCACAGATTCTCTAACTGAGAATTTAATTTTTTCTAATTTCAAATAATATAAAACATCAGTTACCCACTGACCTAAAAGAGGAGAGTTAGGATTCTTCCAGTTTAGCAAAATAAGTTTGCGTGCCAATAGTGTAGTGAAAGCAATCACAGTTTGTACTTCTCCACTTTAAGCCCCTCTGTGAGCCCACCAAACACAGCTATTAGTGGATTAGGAGGGATTGTGACACCAAGGTTGTCTGAAATCCACTTACAAATTTTTTGTCCAGAAAGATGTTAATTTGGTGCCGGCCCAAAACATGTGACCCAGTGAGGCTGGGACTTGATTGTAGCATTCACAGGTTGGATCTTGCCCTGGAAACATCTTGGACAGTTTTAAACAAGACAGATGTGCTCGATATATAATTTTGAGTTGACTAATTGTATGCTTTGCGAATATGGAGCTCGAGTGGATTCTTTGCATTGCTACCTTCCACTCCTTTTCTGATATGATAAGTGATAGATCTTTTTCCCAGTGTCCTCTTGGATCTTTGAAAGGGAGGGACTGTAAAATATTTCTGTATATTGCAGAAATACTGTCTGAGTCCTCGAAATTAACCAATATTTTTTCCAGCATAGAGGAGGGTGCGAGATGAGGAAAATCGGGCAGGTGCTGTTTAACAAAGTTTCTAGTTTGAAGATAGTGAAAGAAATGTGTTGCTGGAAAGTTAAATTTGGAATGTAATTGTTCATAGGATGCAAAGATGTTGTCTATATAAAGATCTCTAAGTGATTTAATCCCAAATGTTTTCCAGATATTAAAAACTGCATTTGTTTGTGAGGGTTAAAAAAGGTGGTTCTCATGCAGAGGTGCCACAGATAAAAGATTCTCCATCTTAAAATGCTTCCTACATTGGTTCCATATTCTGAGTGAGTGAAGCACTAACTTGCATTTATTCGGACACAAAGCAGGGAATATAAAGAAGTACTGCGGGTTTTTATTTCTATTGCGGGTCAAGCCTGTGTATGTTCATCCATTTGTGTCCATGTTCGGGTTTTAATAGCTTGTATGTTTGCTGTCTAGTAGTAAAACTGTAAGTTAGGTAGATCTATGCCACCTTCTGCCTTAGGTCTTTGTAGGGTCACTCTTTGGATACGTGGATGTTTTGAGTTCCAAATAAATGAGGTTATGGTTGAATCCGATTGCTTAAAAATGATTTATTGATGTATATAGGAATATTTTGATATAAAAATAGAAGCTTAGGAAGTATATTCATCTTAACAACATTAATTCTTCCAGCTAGAGTGAGATGAAGGGTTGACCATCTATGCAAGTCTTGCTTAATTTTTTCCATACAGACGCCAGCATTTTGTTGATAAAGAGCTTTATGTTTACTTGTAATATTTACCCCTAGGTATTTAAACTGATCTGCAATGATAAAAGGGAAGGTGTCCAATCTAATATTGTATGCTTGAGAATTCACTGGAAATTTCCCTGGAATACACTTTTATTTAAATTAATTCTGAGACCAGAGATCTTATGAAATTCTGTAAGTGCTGTTAAGACTGCAGGCACAGTATTTTGTGGGTCTGATATATACAGTACCATATCATCTGCATATAGAGAAATGTTCTGTTCCAGTCCTTCTCTGATAATCCCCTTTATCTGGTAAGCATTTCGACAGTGAACTGCCAGTGGCTCAATGGCGATTGCAAATAGCAATGGTGACAAGGGGCATACTTATCTGGTACCACGTTCTAGTCTAAAGTAGTCTGAACAAATGTTGTTAAAACAAACTGAAGCTTCTGGATTGTTATATAGTAGTTTGATCCATGCACAAATGTTGGGGCCAAACCCAAATATATCTAATGTAGTGAAAAGGTAGTTCAATTCAATCATGTCAAATGTTTTTTCTGCATCCAACAATAATATCATCTCTGGGGTGTTTGACTTTGCTGGTGAATATACAGTATTACATTAAGCAGGAGTCGAAAATTGGAAACTAAATGTCGACCTTTAATGAATCCAGTTTGTTCTTGTGATATTACCAAAGGCAGCACTTTCTCCATCCTTCTTGCTAGGATTTTTGAGAGTATTTTAACATCATTATTCATAAGTGAAATTGGCCTGTATGATGCACACTGTAATAAGTTCTTATTTTGTTTAGGTAAGATGGTGATTAATGCTTGGTAAAACGTTTGAGGTAGAATTTGATTGTCTCTGGCTTCTGTAAATGTTGCTATTAAGAAGGGAGTTGGCTGAGTGGAGAATTTCTTATAAAATTCTACAGGGTGCATCAGGGCCTGCTGCTTTCCCGCTCTGAAGTGACTTTATAGCATCTAGTATTTCTGGTAGCGCCAGAGGTTTATCCAGTTCCTCTGCACTGAGAGTATCTATTTGTGGTATCTGTAATGTATCCAGAAATGCATTTGATTGTGTGTTGTCTTTTTTAAGATATTTCCAAACGGCAGTTATTTTCTGCATCTTTTTCCAATCTGTGCACTCTGTCAGTGCTGCACATGTCCTCAGCTTAACATATTACATGTTATGTAATCGGTAGACCAGTCAACCAACTACAAGCCGATTTCACAATAAACAGCAAAAACTGGGCATTTTTAATTCAAGACTGATTAATTTCTGTAACACTACTGTTTAATTCAGTTGTACTTCTTCTTTATAGCACTCTTCATTGAGTGCAGGCTTGGACTGCTTGATGTTTGAAGCCATAACAGAGATAATAATTACATACATGAACACACACATTGGATCAAATTGACAGTAAAACCTGGGAAATTTTAGCTTACTCAACATAAATAAGTCCTGATAGTAGATACCCTTTAACATTATAATGGTGAGTATAAATGTCACCAGCATGTCACAAAGGTTGCCAGTCCTGGTGTCACCTGTCACTCCCCTGTAGAGCTGAAACACCAACAGCTGTGCTCTTCCTCGGTTTCTTCATCTTCTAATTTTTCTCTGAGGTCACTGCAGCTTCTGTAGGCCTGTGCACTGAGGCATCACTCATCCATTGCTCTTTTTTGCTTTGGTGAATGAAAGAAGACATTTTGTTGTTTGTTTTGGTGTCAAGTGGTTTTAGTTCAAGTGTGGATAAATGTCAGGACACATTCTAATTATTGAAGGTGTGCTTTTCATGCTTGGCATGGCATTCTGTTTTACATAGTAACCTTCACAATGGCCGAGACAATGAAACATTCTTCTTGCATTTGCTCCTTTAATCCACCGTTTTAAAATTACAAATTAAATAATTCTGATGTAAAGTAAAAATTACTGATTTTCATTTAAGGGGATTTGCAAACATTTCAGTCACACCTTGTAGAAATGATGGCACTTTTTCTGAATCGTCCTCCCATTTCAGGGAACCGTAATGTTTGGGACAGTTGGTGCCAGAGGTGTTTGTGATTCCTCAGGTGTGTTTCATTGCTTTAGTCTTGCAGGCCTAAGACACCTCAGCTTACTCCTACCTACAGACTACCTTTGGTCTCTGTAGTTGTCATTGTTCAACATGAGGGCAAGAGCTGTGCCAATGAAAGTCAAAGAAGCTGGAAAATAATAATTAAATCATTAGAGATATTGGAAAACCTTAAGATTACCCAATTCAACTGTCTGGGATATCAATAACAAGAGAGAACACACTGGTGAGCTCAGTAATTATAAAGGGACTTGTAGGCCAAGTAAGACCAGCACTGCTGAAGACCGAAGACGTTGCTGCAGATTTCATTTTGGTCACGACTTGCACAGCCTTATGGTAACGATATTGCATGTATCTGTTATCATACATGTGCGCATGGTAGGCAGCTAAAAGGCTTGAGTAAGGGCAGCTCCGAGGCATGCTGGAATGTGGTAGAGTGCAATGACTCTTTTTCTCCCTTTCCTGTAGACCATTCACGGGAGATTCCACCTGGCTGTCTTGACATCACTTCCGGGACCGAGCCTATGGAAGGAGACCTTGCCGGCTCCGGCCCCTGTGATGTCATGTCTGGGCTCGAACCAATGGCTGAAGACCATGAGTCAGACCCCTATGATCTCACTTCCAGTTTTTCACTTTAAAAGCCTGTACCTTTTCCGTATTCCCTCAGTTCGGTCTTGGACTCAGTTGTGTGCACATCAGTGCAGTATTCATTTAAAATGACTTTTGCAGGAAGGAAATCAATTATACGGGTGGCTGCCCCAAACCTTTCTATGACTCTGTGTCTAGTTTGTGACACTCTCTACCATCTTAATTATTCCATCCTATACAGATGGCATTACGTGGCTCAGCGTGACTGAGAGATTCCTCACCAGTCGGGCAGTTCACACTGAAAAGCCACCATCGCCGAATAACCCATAGCTGTTAAGACCTGTAAGAGAAAAGGGATTGTGTGATTTCTGCATGGTGGTCTCTGTAATGAAGGCTGCAGTTCAACACACACTTCAAAGAGGATGACAGTAGGGAGTCTAAATCAGTTTACGTCATCTTCATGATCCAAAATGTCATTGTGATACATGAAAACTCACTCCTTGTATAGCCTGTCAAACATCAGAATGTGAAATGTGCAATGAAATGAGATTTTCTATTCAGTTCTTCGTTTTTCCACCTGGAGTTGCTAAATTGCCACCACAAATAAATAAAGTCTGCATGGGACTTACAAATGCTCAAAACTTGAGGTAACTTTGAGCCAATTTAAATGGCAAGTTCTAGTTTTATAAATCCAAACTTTTGCATAAGAAACAGCTTTCATATATATATGTGGCCGAGCATAAGGAAGTTTTATACATGTGGCTCTACTGAGCAGTTGTAAGAAAGGACGTAAAATTAACAAATTAAGTGTGTTTTCCAAGTACAACAAAAGTTTTATAATTGCTTATACTGATCAAAGGTTGTTCCTAATTTCAGCCATCATGTATTTAATGTGAGTTAATGTTGATAATAAGGCAGCGAATTGAAAATAAGCACTTTTTTTTTTTTTCATTTTTGTTTTAAATTTTACACAGGAAAGAAAGATCACTGCTTTGTGGAATGTGGCAGAGAATTCCCTAAAAAGAGTGCTCTTCAGACACACACGAGAGTTCACACGGGAGAGAAGCCATATTGCTGTAATGAATGTGGTAAACAGTTTTCAGAAAAAGGCAATCTTCAGAGACACAGTAGAGTTCACACCGGAGAGAAGCCATATTGCTGTAGTGAATGTGGCAAACAGTTTTCAGAGATTTGCAGTCTACAGAAACAAACGAGAGTTCACACTGGAGAGAAGCCATATTGCTGTAATGAATGTGGCAAACAGTTTTCACATATGAGCAGTCTGAAGAACCACACTAGAGTTCACACCGGAGAGAAGCCATATTGCTGTAATGAATGTGGTAAACAGTTTTCACAAATGAGCAGTCTGAAGAACCACACTAGAGTTCACACTGGAGAGAAGCCATATTGCTGTAATGAATGTGGTAAACAGTTTTCACATATGAGCAGTCTGAAGAACCACACTAGAGTTCACACTGGAGAGAAGACATATTGCTGTAATGAATGTGGTAAACATTTTTCACGAAAAGGCCATCTTCAGAGACACACAAGAGTTCACACCAGAGAGAAGCCATATTGTTGTAATGAATGTGGTAAACAGTTTTCAGAGATGGGCAGTCTTCAGAGACACACAAGAGTTCACACCGGAGAGAAGACATATTGCTGTAATCAATGTAGTAAACAGTTTTCATTGATGGGCAGTCTACAGACACACATGAGAGTTCACACTGGAGAGAAGCCATATTGCTGTAATCAATGTGGTAAACAGTTTTCACAGAGCGTTAGTCTACAGAGACACGCTAGAGTTCATACCAGAGAGAAGCCATATTGCTGTAATCAATGTGGTAAACAGTTTTCACAAATATTCAATCTGCAGAGACACACAAGAGTTCACACCGGAGATAAGCCATATTTCTGTAATCAATGTGGTGAGCAGTCTTCAAAATCACACTACTGTTCGCACCGGAGAGAAGCCATATTGCTGTAATGAATATGGTAAACAGTTTTCACAGAGCGTCAGTCTTCAGAGACACACAAGTGTTCACAACAGAATAAAAACAGTAGCAGTTCAAAAATTAGTCCAGAAAAACAAGAACCCTTCAGGACTTAAGAATGAGGTTCAGTCCTGTCCTGAAAAGTAAGCAAGCTAAACTATTGTTAAGAAATGAATCTCAAAGAGAATCCATATTGCTGTAATGAATGTGGTAAACAAATCTGTCAGAGCAGTACACTTCAGAGACGCACCAGAATTCACACTGGAGAGAAGTACAACTGAACTGTCCTGACTAAAGAGTGAGGTTCACTCCTGCCTGGACAATAAGCACATGTAACTGACAAAAATACATCAGTGTATTGGACAGTGTTGTGTCAAAAACAAATCAACATGGAGGAGACATAGCAGCTTATATCCTTTATCCTTTTCCAGAAACAAAATAAAGAACAGGGCGTCATACAAACGGCTTCTCACCAAAGCCCCTACAGCCTCCACCATGCGCCTAATTTTGTTTTCATAACATACTGGGAACTGGGACCTGGACACAGGCAGATGGACAACATAGTTCCACCACACACCGTTTATTATACACACTATTTACAATTTAACGTCAGTGCACTTCCCAGTGCCTCCCGCGCCGTTCCCCCAAATGTCCAGGCCTCACAGTCTCTGTGCCTCTCCCTTGGCCGCCTCCCGTCCTCTCTCCAGCTCTGTCCTCTTCCACCCGACATCCACCGCTGACTGGAGGGAGGCGGCCCCTTAAGTACGAACCCGGATGGGCTCCAGCTGCTTCCCGGCACTCCCCCTTGGACACACTACTGTGTGGCGGAAGTGCCGGCTGTGCACCCGGAAGCCGTCCAGTTGTCTCGTGTCTTCTTCCCCCCCAGCACTTCCTGGTGTACCGGAAGTGCTGGGCTCCAGGGTTCCTCAGGCACCGGCTGGTGGTGGCCACGGGCCCCTACAGGGTTGGGCTTCCAAGCCCTCTACCCGTGGCCCCCAATACAACCAGGGCGATCGCCCCCTCGCGGTCTGGAGGAGGCACAAGCCCTCCTCCAGTCCTCCTGGCGTCCCGCCAGGCTGCGCCTCGGCTGGGTACCACACGGGATATTCAGGCACCGGGGCGCCGCCTGGAGGTGGCCACGGGTCCCTACAGGGCTGGGCTTCCAAGCCCTTTACCCGAGGCCCCCAACATAACCAGGACGGACGCCCCCTCGCGGTCTGGAGGAGGTATGAGCCCTCCTCCGGTCCTCCTGGCCAGGGGCCACAATACGTATTACATATAAAACTATTTGCAATATATTATACACATTTCATCAGAAAAAAGAAAAAAAACACTTTACAATATATAGGGTGACACAGAAAAACGGTAACTTTTGCAATGCGTAGTGGCAGCCATGTACAGTTGGCAGCACTGAGGAACAGGGACCTTGAGCTGTAAACAATCTCGCCATTTAGTAATTTAGTAATCAATTGCAAGGCAATCAATGGCAGCTGTGCGAGAATTGTTCGGTAACCATGTCATCTCAAGATTCAGTGACATTCCCTGGCCATCAAGATCACCGGATTTGTCCTTTTGTGATTTTTTTTTTTTTTCTTGTGGGGCTACCTAAAGAGTCAGGTCTACACGAGTCGGCCAAGGACACTGAATGAATTGAAACAAAGAATTCAAGACGAAATTCGTGGTATCCCAGCTGAGATGTTGCAGCGATCAGTGGGGAACCTCAACAGCAGATTGGAAGAATGCATACGTACAGGAGGACGCCATCCACAGGACGTAATTTTCAGACATTGATAATTTAGTTTACTGTCTCTTAAAAGGCAAGTTGTATTGGTTTAATTGCTGTCAATACATTTTTTTTGTTGGATTTCTTCTATTATTATTGGGTTTTTCAAAAGTTCCTGTTTTTCTGTGTCACCTTGTACATAGTCTCACACAATAAATAATAGTTCAGCTTTATAATATTATATATTTTGCTATTTTAATAACAAAAAATAAAAAAAAACATACCTTGACAAAAAAAAGAACAGCTTCTCGCCAGTGCTTATTAAATAATAAATCAAATCAATTACTAATAATTATAAACACAAACTATTAATACAAAATCAATAAAAAAATGTAAAATAAAAATTAAAATCCAAAATATACACGATCATACTGTACACCACGCCGAATTATGTTTTAACTCTGTGGCAGCGCACTAAAAGAACAAATGCTTTTTTTAATTTAATTTTGTTTTTGTTTGTTTGCTTTTGATAATAAAACATACACAACTGTATATAAGATCTTGGGGTGGGAGGAGGTGGCACATAACACTTGAGAATTACCAATTAATATACATGTCAAATAAATAGAATAAAATTAGAAAAGGCTTTTAGAGAGCTGACTTACCTGTACAGCATCCACCATCGCCTGAGGGTGCCTACCGTCTGTGGGGAGTCACATTAATTAGCATCCGTACTCCAAATATGACACTAAGTTTACACAAACAATTGCTTTTTGGAAAATTCATAACTGAAAGATCCAAAAAAATTAAAAAGACAGAATACACTTTGCTACACAAATTGCGAAAGTGGATGTGGCCAACAATTCTCACAAATCGGAATCTTCTGGGCCACAAAAGAATTCAGACTGGGTGCCACCTCCAGAAGTGGACTTCGTTGGAGAAGATCTACACCAGGGGCTATCAACCCTTTGTCATGGCATACCACCCAAAAAATATAATTGTTGTAAAATACCTGCATTTTATTTTGGTGTTAAATTTTTAATTACTGAATTGTTGTTATGTTAAACTAAAGGTGGCATTTCTTTTTTCACCAAGAAAAATGTTCTTTCAGAGAGCTTTTATAAGGTACTAGCAATGTTAACATATCAAAGACATGTTTTAGAATGAATTTCAAAAGGATTTGATATGTTAGGACTGATAGGCACTGACAGTGTGTCACCATTAGGAGGTCACTTCAGCTGTCTGTGCTAATACTGGAAAAGCAAAAGAAATGCCAGAAATTGTGCTTCAAATATTCTAAGTCTCCTCAGCGTCAGTAAATATTATTATTATTATTATTGTCAAAAAGTTTAGTAAAGTCATGTCTTTGGACCAGAAGGGGTTTCCTGTTCCCGAGAGACTTTGCATTCCACTATCTTGGTTTACCTACAGTGTGCTTACTTTATTGTTGTATATTATTTGCTCCGTTGAATAAATTACAGTCACCTGTCTGTCATCTGATGGTGACTCCTGCACTCTGCTTTCTGATGGCCAAACCATGCGAGTTAGCACGTTTTCCAAAGGTCCATGAAACCTCTCTTTTACTTGGTCTTTTGAGCCGAAAGCTAAACTGACCAACCCGAGAGCAAAATTGACAAGGCAGTGTGTGTGGAGAAGCCTAACCTCATCTCTAGTGCACTGGGCATCGATGTAGAAGAGAACATCTGAGCTGTCATCTCCACATTCAGCCAAACCCCAACTCACACACTGCAGACAACCCATCTGTGGGCGCCGCTACGGCCTTTCAGACAACGGGCTCAGTGCACTAAGCTTGAAGTGCTCGGCCGAGGCTGCTGAGAGACGAGGATTCCATCTCACCTTTTTGATTGGGATGTGAGATACTGTCCTTCCAGAGGTAACGTGTTCTCCATCACGAGCTCCAAGCAAAGCACAGATAGAAAACTGAGAAATGCAATGAAGTAACCGATCAGTTAAACAACATCATGGCAGCAACACATGCAGTGTGCGTACAGCTTTACTCCGACCCTTTGTTTTTTCCCCCATCGAGACAAGTGGAGAAAAGAAATGCGCTGAACTGGAGGAGATTAGGATTTTGTAAGTAATGAACAATGTAATGAATTTAATTTAAGTAACGTTTCCCAGCTCTGCTCGCTTGTGAACTTTTGTTTTTGTATCTGGGATATCAACACTTAAACAATTGATGGAAATAAACTGAAGTCTGCTTAAGTAACTGGCTAAATAAATAGAAATGCAATAATGTTTTATTTTTCATCTTCATATCATTTTAAAGACAGAATTATTGACATAACCAATCAAAGTTCCAACTAATTTGCATTGTTGTGTGGCTCAAAAGTATTAATTAATTAATCCTACTTTGAGCCTTTCACTAATTAGTGTTGTACTGTTTGTTCATTTGTTTCTGTTACACAAAACTGTTCAATAAAGAAAAGAAACCAAAATTTAATATACATTACATAGGCAACTGATTATTTAAACTGTTTTGTATTAGAAAGTAATCCCCGAGTTATTTCTGTTTTAAAGAAAAATATTAATTTGCTTGAAGGAAATATGACAAATTGCAATTAATACATAGTGACTTTCGATTACAAATTTGAACTGAGAGATTAATTGCAATTGAATTTTTAATCAGTTGTCCTCATGCAAACACATAATTTAGAATCATTACAAATGATGAAAATCATAAAAAATGTGTACAATATACAGCGCCATTTCTTGCTCTATGAAGTCTCTACAGAAGCAGAGGGCCATTGA
>JANRMT010048532.1:0-10164 GCA_026402145.1 Polypterus bichir lapradei
TATATATATATATATACATACATGTGTACATATATACACACACACATATACTATGGGGTGCGAAACAGGCAAATACATTGATTTTCTGAATATATAAAGTCGGCGTCAGAATATATAAAGTCAAAACTTGAATATATAAAGTCATTCCCGAATATATAAAGTCACTGTCGGAATATATAAAGTCAGCGTCGGTATATATAAAGTCAATACTTTTTTCTAAATATATAAAGTCAAAAATTTCAATAAATAAAGTCACCGCTGGAATATATAAAGTCAAAACTTGAATATATAAAGTCATCGCTGGAATATATAAATTCAAAACTTGAATATATAAAGTCAGCATCAGAATATATAAAGTCAGCGCTGGAATATATAAAGTGAAAACCTGAATATATAAAGTCCCTATAGCGGGATGGATGATGAATGGATAATGGATGTGTGTGTATATATATATATATATATATATATATATATATATATATATATATAATATTGTGTGTGTGTGTGTGTGTGTGTGTGTGTGTGTATATATATCTCTCTATTATAAAAAAAATCCTGGTAGAGAAAGACTGGAGACGACACGTGATATTCACGTTAAGATCATGGAAGACACTTAAAAGACCCGCGAGACGAAAGAGAATGGCCACGGAGCATCTCGCAGGGACCTTAAACATGAGGCTTTGTGCCAAGAGATTGACCCAGGGCCGTCTCAGGATGACATAGAACAGGAGATTCTTGCAAGACACACCCTACTAAAAACCAATATCAAATAAGACCATAGGCAGTAAAACACTCAGTCGTGTAAAGGCTGCACACACAGATCCAGGGCTCTCAGCGCATATAAAGCATATAAGGACAATATGTTATAAATGAAACGTCGATGACTAAGCGAAGAAGAAAGCAGCGTGGAGAAAAGAGACTCAAAAGCGTTGGAGAGAAAAATAAGCAAAAAAGAAAAAGAATAATCTAGGTGGAAATTCAGAAAATAAGGAAAGTAATTATCAGCCCGGAACAAGTGGAATTGAAAAAAGCATGTCCAATCAGGCTAGAATTAAAAGACAGAGTAAAAGACAAAGTAGAACTTCATAAAGACTTTCACAAACGTTGGCGCTATACACATGCAAAGCAGGTCAGAGATTATGAAAGCAGTGGAATTCGAAAGGCTCAAAAAAAAAAATCCTTGGGGCGATACAAATGCAGAGAAAATTAAAGAATATGTAAGTAGGAAAATTAGAAAGTAAAGATTGCAGTAGATCAACAAGTGGAAATTATTACTCGAAAAAGGGAAAATACCACAGACCAGGTGTAATTGAAATAAAAGCAGGACAAAGCGAGGTCAGAAATAAAAGACAGAGTAGAAAACAAAGTAAAACATCATAAAAAGGTTAAAAAACAAGGGACCAAACACATGCAGAGCAGGTTAGAGATAATGAAAACTGGAATTAAAAAAAAAAAAAAAACTAAAAAAAAAACGTAGGCACGAAACACATGCAGAGCAAAATATAGAATATAAAAGCAGAAAAAAATGACAGTGTCAAAACAAAGAAAGTAAACATTGCATTAGCGCAAAAAAAATAAATTATTACTCGGAGAAATAACGAAAAGAATAGAGATCGAATATATGGACATAGGTGATATGTCAGAAGTATGCAAATATTATAATACTGTATTGTAGCTTTGAAGTTTAAGTCAGAGAATTTCAAAACCGTGGTTTACCTCACATGCATTTATTGGTTACTTTGCAAAAAAAAATGATTAACTGCTGATGATATAGATCGTTTTGTCTGTGCTGAAATTCCAAACAGAGAAACCTATCCTGAATTATGGTACAAAGTCATTTAACACATGTCTCACTGACCTCATTTAAAAGATCCAGCATATTGGGACTTGAAAGATTCCAAATATTGTTTTTACAGAAGTTCTGAAATAAAAGTGAAACTAATGAAATAGCAACAATTCAAAGAAAAAAAAATCTTAAAGTGTGTATCCGGAAAAGCAAACACGAGGGTTGTGTTTAGATATATATACACTATTGGTCAAAAGTTTTAGAAAACCTCAGTTTTTTTGTTTTTATTGAAATGCAAGCAGTTTAATGTGTTAATATTTCATGAAATCAAGGTATAGAACAAATAAACGAGAACAAGTAAAAAAATAAGTCAAGGAATCATTATTTAAATTTTAGATTCATCTAAGTAGCCACCTTTTGCTGATATGACAGCTAAACTGTACTAACCCTTTTGATTCAGAATGCCAGCCACTCTGTGCAAGTAACCAACCATGCCTGCAGCAAAGGAACCCCAGACCATCAGACTTCCTCCTCCATGTTTGACAGTTGGTGTCACACACAGAGGAGCCTTCCTTTCACTACCTCGATGGCGTACAAACATCCCTTGTGATGATCTAAAGATTTGAAATTTTGATATCATCAGTCAGTAAGACTTTTTTAAGGTTTGCAGTAGTCCGCAGCCGGTATTCAAGGCTTTATTTTGTCATTTAAGGAATGGCTTTCTTACTGCTACTCACCTAGGCAAACCTGCACCACAAAATCTCCTCTTCGCAGCAGAAACCAAGACTTTCTTTTTTTGACCACTATTAAGATGAGCTTGAAACTGTTGTTCTGTGAAGCTCCTATCATGCAAGCTAGTGACCATCAGAAACTTGTCTTCTGATTGGGTTGTGACTTTGGGTCTAGCAGATCTCTTCCTATTAGAGTTTCTCCCAGTTTCCAGTTGACTTTGGATGGTGTAGGACACTGTACTTTGTTTTTTGTTTGTCAATTTCTCTAAATGAAAGGCCTGCATTTCTCAGGGTAATAATGGTCTCATTTCAGTTGTTATTAAGGTTTTTTCTTGCCATTATCAGTGGAATTTACAACTTTCTACAGTGTAAGATTGTACAAGTAGTAATTCAGAGGGTGTAGTAACACAGTCTGTTGCAAATTTGCTTTAAGACTGGCAGAGGGTTTTAAGCAATCAACAGCGGTTGGGACACCTGTACAAATTGTTTTCTTCAGGCTTAATTTATTTTATTTTCACTTGCTTAACTTTTCACAATTTTAGGTCATTCATTTCATTTCAACTGATTAAATTGGAAGAAAAACTGGAAAATTTAGAGCTGTTGTAAAAAATTTTTTTTTGTGTGTGTGTATATATATATATATATATATATGTTGTAACAAAAAGGTGCTATATCAATGCCTGACCTGACAAGGGCACTTATAAAACAAACAAAATGTTTTATTTTTCTTTGCCAGTGGGCAACGCCTTCCCCATTCCCACAGGCACAACACAGTCCCAATAAGCACCACCAAACCAATACTTCTTCTTCTCTCTTTCTTTCTCCTCTACTCCTCTCCGTCAAGCTTTGTCTCCCTCCTCCCGATTCTGGCCCCCGGAGTGGTGTCTGCTGGTCCCTTATATATATATTATATACCCAGAAGTGCTCCAGGTGTTTGATTATGCATTTCCGGCAGCAATTCCGGGTGTGGCAGAAGAACTGCCCATAAAGGCTCAGCAATTCTTACTGCAGCACCCCCTGGCGGAGCCTGTGGAGCTCAACAGGGCTGTATCGAACTCCAACTTCCATCAAGCCCTGCAGGGGTCCGAGGCACTGCTACAGCCCAGGGGGGTTGCCATCTAGCATCCCAAGGGAGATAATGCTCCATCCCTGGCCACAGTCTACAATATGTATGTATATATATACTGTTAAGTTTGTATACAGTATGTGTATATATACATATATATGTTGTGGACGACAGAGGGCACTTTTGCTCCTCAAACCTAACACAACCTAACAGACACAGGGCACCCATGATGGACTGTGGGAATCTGTAGGCATTGCTGCAATCCAAGGGATATGCCATCTATTGTTTCGGGGGAGGCAGTTCCCTAAATAAGCTGCCATCCCCCATCCTTCCATTTCTTGTGTATCCTGGCTAGGTTGGTCTGCTGGCCATCTCTTACAATGTATATGTGTGTGTGTGTGTGTGCGTGTTTGTTTCATTACTAGTTAAGTTAAATATTGTTTTAAAAAAATCCACAATTAAAAAATGAATTGTTGCAAACTAAAGAGACAGTATTTTTTCAGAGGCATGAATTCGAGAATTTATTGTTGTTTTTCTTTCTCTTATATAGGGCCTGCTCTGTCAAATGGTGGAATTAATTTGCACAGTTCAGTAAAAAGAAAACTAGTGGAAGATAAAGACTATGTGTTTGACAAAAGGCTAAGATACAATGTTCGACAAAATGAAGGCAACTGTCGATTCAGGGACATTGTGGTTAGGAAAGAAGACGGTTTCACACATATATTGCTATCAAGCCAAACATCTGACAACAATGCATTGACTCCTGAGGTAAGAATGCCTTGTTGTGGGTTTTAAACTGTTACTTGTGTGACTACTTCTAATTCATTATATATATATATATATATATATATATATATATATATATATATTATACTGTATAATGAATTGTATAATTATATAATATATATATTATATATATATATATTATATATATTATATATAATATAATGAGAGAGAAAGAGAGAGGGCAAATGTTTTATAAATTTGCATGGCTATATGCATTTTCTTCTGGGTTGTATGTCTGTGTGGTTTCCAAATTTCGTTTGCTAAGAAAAACAGTTCTGAAGAACAGTGTAACAGGAAATACAGAGAGCTGCGCCAGGGTGCTAATCATCTCTATTGATGCATGGTTAACTACATTTGCATTAGCTAGTTTCTACTGCAGTTTGCAAATATGGTCTTTTTGAAGCTTGAAAATTTGATTCTTGCTAATTTACTTTTGATTAAGTTATATCCTTTAGCTAAGAACGCATTTAACCATTCATCCATTTTCTAACCAGGTGGGAAAAATATTTGATTTCTTGCATTTTTTGTGTTCCTTTATTTCCGTTATGTAAGGGTTTACTGTTATTACAAGATTTTACTACAATGGCAAGGGCTTTCCAAAGGCAACACATGCATAAAGATGTAAAGGAACAGAGAAGATCAGACAGAGACCTTTACCATAACAAATGGAAATTCTTCTCCTGTTGCTGCTTCTGTTATACCCTGTCTTTTCCAGCAACCAGTCTACAGGGAAAGAGAATGAAATCATCACTTATGTCACCAGATTCCACCTGTTCAATGAGACGGCGGATCCCCTGCCTTTTCAACTCATTTTTAATGTTTGATGATCACACTCAGGATTGGAACACCTCTTACCCCAAGTATTGATGCCTCTTGCATAACCTTTTGAAACTGATTAATTATTTGATTACATTCAGTATTGGATCCATTAATGTGTGGTTTTTAAATCAAAATCCAATACACAGGAGCAGCCACTAAGCAAAATGCAATGTGTTTGCTTTGCTTTTAGTTATGACACATGATCTACAGACATGAAATAAAATGCAGAATGATGTTGTATTGCATTTTAAGCTGGCATGAAAAGTTTGTGGTATAGCAATAAACAGTTGAACATTTGGTTGATATGGTTTCAATTATGACATGATAGAACCATATCAAAGTTAAATGCACCACATGCATGTACATTACATTGCAATTAAACTGGATTTTGTTTCACTTGCTACAAATAATCTTCCATATTTTCACACATTGATTTTTTCCTAGAATGTTGCTATAACTTTGCCTTTTCACTAGTGAATCCTGAATTAAATTATGCTCTAAATAAATACCAAAGTAATAACAGAGGTAGCGGCATATGTACTTTTGCCATTAGCAAGTGTTTCTTTTATTTATGTTTAAGGCCTGCACAAGCTTTCTTTCCTAAACTTGACACCATTATTAACCAAATATGAGCATTCTCACACATTTTTTAATTAGACTTAGCCTCCAAAAATTATTTAGTGTTAATTTTCTGTCCTTTTTGTTTTATTTAAAATCAGTCAGTTAGTTTCAAAATATATGTTTAGAATTCTTTTAATTTTGATCTATGATGATAACATAACATAATCTAATGTAACATTGACTGACAAAAGTGGAAAATGTTTAAACTCTATAGAATATCCTGGATGAACTTCAAGCATGTGCACACTTTTCAATCAGATTACAGAAATGTATGTACAGAAATGTCATTTACAGAAACTTGGTTGACTAAAAATGAGTCTGATGATAACATTATGATTAATGTGATTTGGTGAATTTGTATGGATAGAAGCTCTTCTATCAATATTAAGTCACACAATGGGGGTGTCTGCTTTTTTATTAATACTAAATTTTGTAAACTGGTGAGAAAATGATTACTGTGTGCAATTTATTTGGAGAGCTTCTACAAATCATGATTACAATTGAATGTATTCAATCAATGGTTGAGGCTAGCTAGTGAAGCACCTGACACCATCTCCAGTGTGACACAGAAAATATCTCCTCATTCCTCAAGTTTTATTTTGGTTGATTTCAACCCATGTTCACTGAATAAAACATGGCATCATTTGTATCAGTATTTAACTTGACCAAATCATCTCAACAGAATTTTGTTATGGCAACATTAAGGGCATTTATAAGTCTAAAGTCAAACTCTGATTAGGGTTATATCAAAACTGTGTCCACCTCCTTCCCACATATAAAGCAGTCTTAAAAAGAGAAGAGCAGTTAATTAAGTACATTAAATTCTGAGATGAGGACTCTGTTGAATGCCTGTGTAGCTGCTTTGAATGTACTGAGTGACTGTGTTTAAATAAGCCTGTACTGATATTGACAATCTTACTGACACCATAAGCAGTTTTATATTATGTGCAATACCATAATTCTGGTTATGTACTGTACTGTACATTTAAAAATATCCCAAGTGTGGCCTACCAGATGATTAAAAAAATTGTTTAACAGGAAAGAAAATGCCATTTCAACATGGAACTCTAGCTAATGTGAAATCAAGCAAGTAAATCTGAAGTACAACAACAGGATTGGGGAGTATCTACAAACTGACAACTTGGGTTAATTGTGGAATGGTATTGTTGTGGCGAAAAATTGTCATCAGAAGGCTTTTTACCTGAAAATGAAGGCTATTAGGACTCGGGATAGGCAAACAGAGTTTTAAAGCTTTATTGCAATAAAACAACACAAATAACAACACGGACTCAGCCCAATACGGCCAAATTGAGCTGAGCCCGGAACAGTTCAAAACCCAAAACTTATATATCATTTCTTATCACTTTGACTTCGTTCAATTAGCTCATTCTGTTTTGCTTATTTCTGATTGGTCTTTGGCCGGGCAGATGTTATCCTTTTTCCATATTTGGGCTTTTATGGTGTCATTTCCTTTTCTAAGCCTTTCAAACTAGGTTATAATGGTGGCCTGAAGCTAAGATTTAATTAAAAAGAAATATGGTATATGCTTTTATTTAATCATTTGCTTGGCATGCTTGATTTGCCTTAATTTCTACGCTAAAGTTAATCTATACTAATAAAAGGCAAAGCCCTCACTGACTCACTCACTCACTCACTCATTGACTGACTCATCACTAATTCTCCAAGTTCCCATGTGGGTAGAAGGCTGAAATTTGGCAGGCTCATTCCTTACAGCTTACTTACAAAAGTTGGGCAGGTTTCATTTCGAAATTCTACGCGTAATGGTCATAACTGGAAGCTATTTTTCTCCATTTACTGTAATGGAGTTGAGCTCGAAAGCCGTGGGGGGCGGAGTTTCGTGTGACATCATCACGCCTCCCACGTAATCACGTGAACTGACTGTCAACGCAGTGCGTAGAAAACCAGGAAGAGCTCCAAAAAGCGCTGAAGAAAACATGCATTATATAATTGAGAAGGCAGCGAAACAATAAGAAGCGAGCGAGTGACATATACAACCATATTCATGAGTGGTGCTACTTTGGAAACAAAGCACGGTGTAAACCTAAAGTTTAAATTAAGTTCATAAACAGGCTGCCGCTGGCGTTTGTCATGCCCACGGGTAATGAGGGATACAAGTTTAATGAGAGGATGCAGGATATAAACGAGAGTTTTGATCACTTTCTAACTAAGTTAAAATTGCACGTGAAGGGCTGTGCTTATGCAAATTCCGAGAGACTGTGTTTGTTGGGGATTGACAGTTAAGGCGGGTGGGGAAATCACGTCATCATCTCCCCTCCCATTCACCTCATTTCGCTCTGAGCTAAACTCCGCAGCTAACGCAGTCTTACGGAAGTGACTTTGTGACGCTGCCACCAAATACTCACAGAAAAATCCACAAGTTAATACACACTCTGAATCCTCCATGCACTACTTACAAAAGGTTACATTGATAATCGTGTTACATTATTTTTAAAATGTTTCCTTTTCTTAGCACAAGCACAGCTGAGAAGCTTCGATGCATGTGCTCCATAACGCGTTAAAAAATAATGCATTTAATCACACTTTGCATTCCAATGCATGATTTCCTGGTACACCGATTATATTGATCAGCGCTTCCCGATTCATTTTACCCTCGCACGCCCTTGGTTTGAGAACAAGTATGAAAAAATATGAGGTTAACACAGAAAAACAGATCACCAATTGAATCTTTATGAATAATCGATACTTTATTCGCCATCAATAATTGTTTTGGTAAAGCCATACTCAGTGTAATTTTGTAATTTTGTAATTTTATAATTTTTCCACCACTAGCCATGATTAAATGAACGGTAAAAAAGTAATAGCGAAGCGAGGGTGACTTATTCAGGCAGGCAGGCGACAGCTCAATAGCTCGAATTTGGATATAAGTAGGTTTTATTTAGTCGCCAGAAATATCTTTGGTAGGAATGGAAGTTGAATTTAGTCTTTAAATTTCTATGGTGAAGAAAAATTTATGCAATGATGACTAAATTTAACTATATAAAGTCAAAACTTGTATATATAAAGTCATTCCCGAATATATAAAGTCAAAACTTGAATATATAAAGTCAGCGTCGGTATATATAAAGTCAAAACTTGTTTCTGAATATATAAAGTCAAAACTTGAATATATAAAGTCAGCGCTGGAATATATAAAGTCAAAACTTGAATATATAAAGTCATTCCCAAATATATAAATTCAAAGCCTGAGTATATAAAGACGGCGTTGGAATATTTAAAGTTAAAACTTGAATATATAAAGTCAGCGTCGGAATATATAAAGTCAGCGTTGGAATATCCATCCATTTCCCAACCCGGTGAATCCGACCACAGGGTCACGGGGGTCTGCTGGAGCCAATCCCAGCCAACACTGGGCGCAAGGCAGGAACCAATCCTGGGCAGGGCACATGCATCATTTTCAAAACATTAACCGAACAGTGTTTTTTTAATTTATTTTTCTGAATACGTTTTTGTTAACTTAGTTCAGTTCAGAGTCGTTTCAATCAATATATTTTGACTTTCACTTTATATATTCAGGAATGAGTTTATATACTCTGATGTTGACTTTATATAATCAGGAATGACTTTATAAATTCCGACGCTGACTTTATATATTCAGGTTTTGACTTTATATATTCCAGCGATGACTTTATATATTCAACTTTTGACTTTATATATTCAGAAACAAGTTTGACTTTATATATACTGACGCTGACTTTATATATTCGGATATGACTTTATATATTCAAGTTTAGACTTTATATATTCCAGTGCTGACTTTATATATTCTGACGCTGACTTTATATATTCAAGTTTTGACTTTATATTTTCCAGCGCTGACTTTATATATTCAAGTTTTGATTTTATATTTTCCGACAGTGACTTTATATATTCGGGAATGACTTTATATATTCAAGTTTTGACTTTATATATTCTGACGCCGACTTTATATATTCAGAAAATCAATGTATTTGCCTGTTTGGCACCCCATAGTATATGTGTGTGTATATATGTACACATGTACAGTACAGGCCAAAAGTTTGGACACACCTCCTCATTCAATGTGTTTTCTTTATTTTCATGACTGAAGGCATCAAAACTATGAATGAACACATGTGGAGTTGTGTACTTAACAAAAAAAGGTGAAATAACTGAAAACATGTTTTATATTCTGGTTTCTTCAAAATAGCCACCCTTTGCTCTGATTACTGCTTTGCACACTCTTGGCATTCTCTCGATGAGCTTCAACAGGTAGTCACCTGAAATGGTTTTCACTTCACAGGTGTGCCTTATCAGGGTTATTTAGTGGAATTTCTTGCTTTATCAATGGGGTTGGG
>JANRMT010048539.1:0-11696 GCA_026402145.1 Polypterus bichir lapradei
AACACTCATATCAATGACAAAACAATTACATTAACAATCATGTTACGTTATTTTTAAAATTTTTCCTTTTCTTTTTCATACCTTCTTTAACACACTATTTCTCCGCTGCGAAGTGCGGGTATTCTGCTAGTATATATATATATATACCTGTATGTACAGTTGTGCTTGAAAGTTTGTGAACCCTTTAGAATTTTCTATATTTATCCATAAATATGACCTAAAGCATCATCAGATTTTCACACAAGTCCTAAAAGTAGATAAAGAGAAGCCAGTTAAACAAATGTGACAAAAATTTGATGTGACCTCCCCTTTGCAACAATAACTGCAACTAAACGTTTCCGGTAACTTTTGATCATTCCTGCCCATTCCTCTGTACAGAACAGCTTCAACTCTGGGATGTTGGTGGGTTTCCTCACATTAACTGCTCGTTTCAGGTCCTTCCACAACATTTCGATTGGATTAAGGTCAGGACTTTGACTTGGCCATTCCAAAACATTAGCTTGATTCTTCTTTCTTAAGGTTCTTATGCTGAAATGCAGTGTTTTCCTTTCTCCAAACATAACACTTTTCATTTAAACCAAAAAGTTCTATTTTGGTCTCATCCGTCCACAAAACATTCTTCCAATAGCCTTCTGGTTTGTCCATGTGATCTTCAGTAAACTACAGACAAGCAGCAATGTTTTTTTGGAGAGCAGTGGCTTTTTCCTTGCAAACCTGTCATGCACACCATTGTTGTTCAGTGTTCTCCTGATGGTGGACTCATGAACATGAACATTAGCCAATGTGAGAGAGGCCTTCAGTTGCTTAGAAGTTACCCTGGGGTCCTTTGTGACCTCGCCGACTATTACACGCCTTGCTCTTGGAGTGATCTCTGTTGGTCGACCACTCCTGGGGAGGGTAACAATGGTCTTGAATTTCCTCCATTTGTACACAATCTGAAGGACTGTGGATTGGTGGAGTCCAAACTCATTAGAGATGGTTTTGTAACTTTTTCTAGCCTGATGAGCATCAACAACTCTTTTTCTGAGGTCCAGAACAGCTTCAACTGTGGGATGTTGGTGGGTTTCCTCACATAAACTACAGACAAGCAGCAATGTTTTTTTTGGAGAGCAGTGGCTTTCTCCTTGCATCTCTGCCATGCACACCATTGTTGTTCAGTGTTCTCCTGATGGTGGACTCATGCACATGAACATTAGCCAATGTAAGAGAGGCCTTTAGTTGCTTAGAAGTTACCCTGGGGTCCTTTGTGACCTCGCTGACCATTACACGCCTTGCTCTTGGAGTGATCTTTGTTGGTCGACCACTCCTGAGGAGGGTAACAATGGTCTTGAATTTCCTCCATTTGTACACAATCTGTCTGACTGTGGACTGGTGGAGTCCAAACTCTTTAGAGATGGTTTTGTAACCTTTTCCAGCCTGATGAGCATCAACAACTCTTTTTCTGAGGTCCTCAGAAATCTCCTATGTTCGTGCCATGATACACTTCCACAAACGTGTTGTGAAGAGCAGTCTTTGATAGATCCCTGTTCTTTAAATAAAACAGGGTGCCCACTCACACCTGATTGTCATACCATTGATTGATAACACCTGACTCTAATTTCACCTTCAAACTAACTGCTAATCCTAGAGGTTCACATACTTTTGCCACTCACAAATATGTAATATTTGATCATTTTCCTTAATAAATAAATAACCAAGTATAATATTTTTGTCTCATTTGTTTAACTGGTTTCTTTTTATCTACTTTTCGGACTTGAGTGAAAATCTGATGATGTTTTAGGTTATTTTTATGCAGAAGATTCTAAAGGGTTCACAAACTTTAAAGCACAACTGTATACTGTATATATTCTGTATATATGTATGCGTAAATAAGCAAAACCACAGTGATCTACCAGGATTAATCATGGAAATGCATGAGTTAAATGAAATTGTGCAGTTCAGAACAAGTTATTTTTAACAGCTAGTTGTTAGTTTAACATGGCCGCACCAGATAGTTATCACATATTTGTCTAAATGCTCTGTCAGTCCTGTAGTGCTAAGCCTTCTGGGCAGAAGCCCTCTGCAAAATGCAATGGTACATTCCAATAAGACCTTATCCTGCCTACTGACATGACGTATATAACCTTGTGAAGTGTTAGTTAGCATAGTCCTCACTGTGACATGAACAGAAGGCAGGTGCGTACAGTCTAAGCAAATTCATGAGTGTTGATGAGAGGTACTAAACAGAGCACTTGAGGCTCTCAGATTTGTGGGACATGATCTTTTGTAAGAGTGGTTGTGTTTAATTGTCACAAAATAATGAAAGGAAGACTGTCTTCATTAAATGAATGGGTAAAGAGGCTATGAAATCAAATTCAGAAGTGAAAAATGAAATCGCTCCTCTAGCCATATCTTAATAGTTTTGTATAGTAATACTCTTGTTGTTGTCTTTTACTAACTTTATATAGATGACCCATATCTGTAGTCATCTTTTTTGACTGACATCTTTTCAGCAAATTTCAGAACTTTTTTTTATCAAAAAAACTAGTTTTATAAAAAAAAATATAATAATTTTATTAAAAAACTATCAGAAAAAAGTAGTCATGTTCCAAATGGAACCTGCAACTAAGTTTAGGAAATGTTAATGTATGGAAGCTGACCCTGGGCCATATCAAATTGAATTGCTGAAATTTAATTGTAGCAAACTGCTTTCAACAGGAAGAAGGCTTCCTTTAATTGTAGTTGTTAGATGGACAGAAATCGGCTAATCATAACGGTAAATTGATTTGAGAGAGCAGATCTCAAATGAATATTATCAAGAGGGCATCTGCGTTATGCTCTGCTTACTAGCACAGCTAACACTTTCTGATAAAAAAAAAGAAATTACATGAATATGTAATATCAGTAAGAGCACACTGCATGATAACGTGCAGTGAATATACTTGACTTGAGCATTCATAGTTTTCATCCTCTTTCTCTGTACATTTAGCATTTATTGGCTCAGAGGTTGATGCTCTTGTTGCTTTCTAAGCAGCTCTTCTTTTTCTCCACCCTAGTGGCCTGCTTCTTCTCTTCTTCATTCAGCATCTTTTCGCATTAAAACTAATTAACTCAGTTTTTGTGCTGCAATTACTTAGTATGTTTTGCTTAATTTCCTAATTAAGCTGGAACTTAAGTCTTCAGTCTGCCTCAAGAATGATTTAAGATATGAAGAGTTAGGGGAAGTGACGGTAAAGGTTGTTAGGGATGAGAATGGCGCCTGTACGCATGCGCCGCACGGCTGCCTTGCTGGCCGCTGCCGATAGTTAATTCTACAATAAACTTAAATAAAAGGAGGAATAACCTCGGAGGTCAATCATCACCCCAAAAGCGGATAGTAGACGTCACATAGTATATGTGTACCAAATCTCAGGTTAACGGTTTGTGAGCTACAGGTGATTTAAAATGCTGGACAGACAAACGGACAGCCATTGTAGTGTATTATATATAAAGATTAGCAAAATACCCGCGAGAAGTAGTGTGGAGAAGTAGTGTGTTAAAGAAGTAATGAAAAAGAAAAGGAAACATTTTAAAAATAACGTAACATGATTGTCACTGTAATTGTTTTGTCACTGTTATGAGTGTTGCTGCCATATATATATATATATATATATATATATATGTATATATACACACACCCACACGCATTTATAAACATATATATACATATACATATATATATATACATACATATCTACATATATACATATACACATATATATATATACACATACATATATATACACATACATCCACATATATAAATATATACATATATATATACATATCTACATATATACACATATACATATACTGTACACACATACATATACATATATATATACACACACATATATAAACATATACACATATACATACGTATCTACATATACACATACATATATACATATTCACATACATCCACATATATATACATATATCTACATATACACACATATATATGTGTGTGTGTGTATATATATATGTATGTGTGTGTGTATATATGTATGTGTGTGTATATATATATATATTGAAATAGTTTTACTGTGAAATAATGCAAAGAGTACACGACACGTGTTTCACCCTAATTTTGGGCTCATCAGGCGTACACACTCACTGCACCCCCTCTAGGGAATCGAACCTTGGACGTCAGCACTAGAGGCGAAGCCTCTTGCGTTATGCAACGGTGTGTGGTTTGTTTATTTGACAGTATGTAGATTGGGATATATATATATACTAATAAAAGGCAAAGCCCTCACTGACTAACTGACTGACTGACTGACTGACTGACTGACTGACTCACTCACTCACTCACTCATCACTAATTCTCCAACTTCCCGTGTAGGTAGAAGGCTGAAATTTGGCAGGCTTATTCCTTACAGCTCACTTACAAAAGTTAAGCAGGTTTCATTTTGAAATTCTACACGTAACGGTCATAACGGTCGATAGCGGTCAACAACGTCCGCCATGTTGAACTTTCTTATTTATGGCACCATCTTCACGAAATTTGGTAGGCGGCTTCCCTGCGCTAACCGAAACCGATGTATGTACTTATTTCGATGTTATGACGCCACTGTCGGCCGCCATATTGAACTTTCCAACGTCACTAATTTTCCAACTTCCTGTGTAGGTAGAAGGCTGAAATTTGGCAGGGTCATTCCTTACAGCTTACTTACAAAAGTTAAGCAGGTTTCATTTAGAAATTCTACTCGTAACGGTCATGACGGTCAACAATGTCCACCATGTTGAACTTTCTTATTCATGGCCCCATCTTCAAGAAATTTGGTAGGCGGCTTCCCTGCGCTAACCGAAACCAATGTAAATACTTATTTCGGTGGTATGACGCCACTGTCAGCCGCCATATTGAACTTTACAACGTCACTAATTCTCCAACTTCCCGTGTAGGTAGAAGGCTGAAATTTGGCAGGCTCATTCCTTACAGCTTACTTACAAAAGTTAAGCAGGTTTCATTTCGAAATTCTAAACGTAACAGTCATAACGGTCGACAACATCCACCATGTTGAACTTTCTTATTTATGGCCCCATCTTCACGAAATTTGGTAGGCGGCTTCCCTGCGCTAACCGAAACCAATGTATGTACTTATTTCGATGGTATGACGCCACTGTCGGCCCGCCATATTGAACTTTCCAACGTCACTAATTTTCCAACTTCCCGTATAGGTAGAAGGCTGACCCCATCTTCAAGAAATTTGGTAGGTGGCTTCCCTACATTAACCAAAACCAATGTACGTACTTATTTCGGTGGTATGACGCCACTTTCGGCCGCCATATTGAATTTTCCAAACATCACTAATTCTCCAACTTCCTGTGTAGGTAGAAGGCTGAAATTTGGCAGGCTCATTCCTTACAGATTACTTACAAAAGTTAAGCAGGTTTCATTTCGAAATTCTACACGTAACGGTCATAACGGTCAACAATGTCCGCCATGTTGAACTTTCTTATTCATGGCCCCATCTTCACGAAATTTGGTAGGCGGCTTCCCTGCGCTAACCGAAACCAATGTACATACTTATTTCGGTGGTATGACGCCACTGTCAGCCGCCATATTAAACTTTTCAACATCACTAATTCTCCAACTTCCCGTGTAGGTAAAAGGCTGAAATTTGGCAGGCTCATTCCTTACAGCTTACTTACAAAAGTTAAGCAGGTTTCATTTCGAAATTCTACGCGTAACGGTCATAACGGTTGACAATGTTCGCCATGTTCAACTTTCTTATTTATGGCCCCATCTTCACGAAATTTGGTAGGTGGCTTTCCTGCGCTAACCAAAACCGATGTACGTACTTATTTCAGTGGTATGATGCCACTGTCGGCTGCCATATTGAAGTTTCCAACATCACTAATTCTCCAACTTCCCGTGTAGATAGAAGGCTGAAATTTGGCAGGGTCATTCCTTACAGATTACTTACAAAAGTTAAGCAGGTTTCATTTCGAAATTCTACGCGTAACGGTCATAACGGTCAACAAAGTCCGCCATGTTGAACTTTCTTATTCATGGCCCTATCTTCACGAAATTTGGTAGGCGGCTTCCCTGCGCTAACCGAAACCAATGTACGTACTTATTTCGGTGGTATGATGCCACTGTCGGCCGCCATATTGAACTTTTCAACGGTCTTTGTTACTTATGGGCCCATCTTGAAGAAATTTGGTACGCGGGTTCCCAACGCTAACTGAATCCTACTTATGTACATATATACATCCATAGCCTGCAGCTCGGTCACCGTGTGAGGCGGCGTTGGGTCCCCCATCCCAACGCCTCCCACGTTGTTGGCTGCCTGCCTATATAAAGCCGTCTGTCGCTCCAGTCTCTACATTCCCTTCCTTGCTTCGCCACGGTATTCACGTCTCCCTGCTGATAACTACAGCCTTTTTATTTAATCCACGGCTTCTCCGCTGTTTTATTCATTTATTACGATTATAGTTATTGTGTAGGTATTTTAGACTTACTTTACATTGTTTAGGTACCCATTTCCTTTATCATTCCAACCGTATCCCCATTAACATGTCTATCGAGGTGATCACCATCGATCAAAGAACTGTCACTTACCAAGTGGTTTCCATGCCCGGAAATGGCACCTACCTTTTCCATTCTCTTTGTTACATATTGCACGGCCATATCAGGCTCACTCTTGATATCCGGAGGAACATTGTGTCTTATGTATTGAATGACTGGGACAGGTTTAAGGTGTGGACTGATGACGGTACAGGAGATAATTATACTACACTGGAGCACTAGAAGAGTGAAATGCTTAAGTGTACCGAAATGGCCAAATATTTTACACCTTTGGACAACCGCCAATGCCTCTTAAACATCTTAGATTCACAGGTGACGATTTCTGTAGTGGACACTTTGATGTTTAGAAATGTTTAAACTCTCAAAAGCTGGATGTGAAGTTATCAATGAAATTGGTTGTATACTTACAACGCTTGACAGATGCCGAATGTCTCTTCAACACAAGTCCTACAAATAATGTCGTAATTGAAACAAACCATGAAACTCAAACCGATCATTCCTTACCGCGCTTCGCAGCGGAGAAGTAGTGTGTTAAAGAAGTAATGAAAAAGAAAAGGAAACATTTTGAAAAAAACGTAACATGATTGTCAATGTAATTGTTTTGTCACTGTTGTGAGTGATGAGTGTTGCTGTCATATATATACACACATATAAACATATATATATATACATATCCATACATATATACATATACACTCACCTAAAGGATTATTAGAACACCTGTTCAATTTCTCATTAATGCAATTATCTAATCAACCAATCACATGGCAGTTGCTTCAATGCATTTAGGGGTGTGGTCCTGGTCAAGACAATCTCCTGAACTCCAAACTGAATGTCAGAATGGGAAAGAAAGGTGATTTAAGCAATTTTGAGCGTGGCATGGTTGTTGGTGCCAGACGGGCCGGTCTGAGTATTTCACAATCTGCTCAGTTACTGGGATTTTCACGCACAACCATTTCTAGGGTTTACAAAGAATGGTGTGAAAAGGGAAAAACATCCAGTATGCGGCAGTCCTGTGGGCGAAAATGCCTTGTTGATGCTAGAGGTCAGAGGAGAATGGGCCGACTGATTCAAGCTGATAGAAGAGCAACTTTGACTGAAATAACCACTCGTTACAACCGAGGTATGCAGCAAAGCATTTGTGAAGCCACAACACGCACAACCTTGAGGCGGATGGGCTACAACAGCAGAAGACCCCACCGGGTACCACTCATCTCCACTACAAATAGGAAAAAGAGGCTACAATTTGCACGAGCTCACCAAAATTGGACAGTTGAAGACTGGAAAAATGTTGCCTGGTCTGATGAGTCTCGATTTCTGTTGAGACATTCAAATGGTAGAGTCAGAATGTGGCGTAAACAGAATGAGAACATGGATCCATCATGCCTTGTTACCACAGTGCAGGCTGGTGGTGGTGGTGTAATGGTGTGGGGGATGCTGTCTTGGCACACTTTAGGCCCCTTAGTGCCAATTGGGCATCGTTTAAATGCCACGGGCTACCTGAGCATTGTTTCTGACCATGTCCATCCCTTCATGACCACCATGTACCCATCCCTCTGATGGCTACTTCCAGCAGGATAATGCACCATGTCACAAAGCTTGAATCATTTCAAATTGGTTTCTTGAACATGACAATGAGTTCACTGTACTAAAATGGCCCCCACAGTCACCAGATCTCAACCCAATAGAGCATCTTTGGGATGTGGTGGAATGGGAGCTTCGTGCCCTGGATGTGCATCCCACAAATCTCCATCAACTGCAAGATGCTATCCTATCAATATGGGCCAACATTTCTAAAGAATGCTTTCAGCACCTTGTTGAATCAATGCCACGTAGAATTAAGGCAGTTCTGAAGGCGAAAGGGGGTCAAACACCGTATTAGTATGGTGTTCCTAATAATCCTTTAGGTGAGTGTACACATATACACATATATATATATACATACACACACATATATAAACATATATATACATATATATATACATTGCTGGGGGTGCCAGAATCCATCAAGGAAGAAAAATGAAAAACATTATTTGTACAAAATCTTAATTTATTTATCCAATCCTAAATAATTAAATGGGCAGGCTATTTTTGTATCAGTGCAGTACGCTGTTTGTTAAAATGGATGACTCCCGCTCTTACGTGCAAGTCTGCTTGGATATTATGAACTATCGTATCTGTTCAAGTTCTATTTAAATTTTAAATAGAAGGACAGTCGACAGAAATGTCTTTGGTAGGAATGTAAGTTAAATGTAGGCATCATTGCATAAATTTTTCTTCACCATAGAAATGTAAAGAGTAAATTTGCCTTACATTCCAACCAAAGATATTTGTGTCGACTAAATAGAACTTGAAAAGATATATTTTTTTGAATGTGATTGCGCAATTCAGATCGAGTTGACGCGCACTACAGTACATCGAGCCTGCGTGCTATTGTGGTTTCACCTGCGTGCCTCAATAGGTTACCCTGCCCTCGCTCTTACTTTTTTACCGTTCATCTAATGAATACACTGAGTATGGCTTTACCAAAACAATCATTGATGGCGAATAAAGTATCCATTAATCATAAAGCTTCAATTGGTGATCTGTCTTTCTGCGTTAACCGCATATTTTTTCGTACGTCTCAAACCAAGGGGATGCGAGGGTAAAATGAATCGGGAAGTGCTGATATATATGTATGTGTGTGTATATATATGTATGTATATATATATATATTGAAATAGTTTTACTGTGAAATAATGCAAAGAGTACGCGACACGTGTTTCACCCTAATTCTGGGCTCATCAGGCGTACACACTCACTGCACCCCCTCTCGGGAATCGAACCTCAGACGTCAGCGGCGAAGCCTCTTCCATTGCGCCACTGCGTGTGGTTTGTCTATTTGAGAGTATGTAGATCGGGGTATATATATATATATATTCGCAGCGGAGAAGTAGTGTGTTAAAGAAGTTATGAAAAAGAAAAGGGAACATTTTAAAAATAACGTAACATGATTGTCAATATACAGTAATTGTTTTGTGAGTGTTATGAGTGTTGCTGTCATCAAGGATTTGATTATCATTATTTCTTTCAATCAGGTTCGTATTTGTAGGATGTGTTGTGTTCAAGTTACATTCCGTGTTTGTCAATCGTTGTAAAGATAACAGGTTTCATTCATCGATTCATTTCTTACTGCATCAATAAACAGCTCGTCTTCCTCTTTATCTGAGACACACTGTCACACACTGCATGCACAGGTTTTTTTTTACACTGTCTTCCTTTAGCGGGACATTGACTTTTTCCACCGTGTGCTTTGTTTCCGCAGTAGCTGCACTTATGAATATGCTTGTATGTATCAGACGCTTCATATTTTTTTGCTGCCTTCTCAATTGTGTAATTCGGTTTTTGTTCAGAACTCTTTGGAACTGTTGGTTTTTGTCTGTGCACTGCGTCAGTTCACGTGAGCCGCTCGTTGTACATGCATCGAAGGTTCCCAGCTGTGCAGGTGCCATCTCGTGCGATGTCCACGGCTGTATTTAATGTTAGCTAAGACCCGGCACTTACAAGTTACTCTCGCAGTTTCGCTGAGTTTGTGCCAAACACCACTCTGACCATCTCATCTTCGTCTGCATAAGCACAGTCCTTCACCCGTGAATATTTAGCGGCAGTGTTTCTATTGGATTGCTGCTGACGGACGGCCTTATATGGGCAGGCACTAAGTTACGCCTCCCACGGCCATCGAGCAGACGTCTATTATAGTATATGGACGAAAAAATAGGTTCCAGTTATGACCATTACACGTAGAATTTCGAAATGAAACCTGCCCAACTTTTGTAAGTAAGCTGTAAGGAATGAGCCTGCCAAATTTCAGCCTTCTACCTACACGGGAAGTTGGAGAATTAGTGATGAGTCAGTTAGTGAGTGAGTCAGTCAGTGAGGGCTTTGCCTTTTATTAGTATAGATAGATATAGATATATATATAATGTGTGTGTGTGTGTGTATGTATGTATGTATGTATGTATGTGTATATATATAGAGAGAGATATAGATATAGATATATATAGATATAGATATTAGATATATAGATATACTAGCAGAATACCCGCGCTTCGCAGCGGAGAAGTAGTGTGTTAAAGAAGCAATGAAAAAGAAAAGGAAACATTTTGAAAATAACGTAACATGATTGTCAATGTAATTGTTTTGTCACTGTTGTGAGTGATGAGTGTTGCTGTCATATATATATATATATATATATATAAATATATATATATATTTACACACACACACATAAACATATATATATACATATCTATACATATACACATATATATACACAAACCCATATATACATACATATATATATATCTACATATATACACATACATATACATACACACATACATACATACACACACATATACACACAAATACATATATACACACACATATATACACACAAATACATATATATATACATGCACACACACATATATAAACATATATATACATATACATACATATCTACATATATACACACACAGCTATTTCGTATCAGTGCAAGACGCTGCTTGTTAAAACGGATAACTCCCGCTCTTACATGCAAGTCTGCGTGGATATTATGAACTATCATATTTGTTCAAGTTCTATTTAAATTTTAAATAGAAGGAATTTTTATTTAGTCGACAGAAATATCTTTGGTAGGAATGGTAAAAACAGACAGGAATATTATTCTTGAATAAATCAACTCAAACCTTAAACAACTTATAATATTTTGCTCTCCATAAAAATATATCCTGTCTAAATTATACAAGTTAGAAATAAAGTAAACGTTAAAAGAACAAACATTCAAATTTCTTTACTCTTATGTAATTTTATATAAAAAATAAACTTAGATTTTAAATGTCCCAAAAGATTTTGCTCTCCATAAAAATATATCCTGTCAAAATTATACAAATTCAAATATGAACATGCTGCATAACAAAACCTGGAAATATAAATAAAATGTGTTCCTTTCAGCAATAACAAATCAAATCATTCAGTTGTCTTTGCTCATATGTCATTTTAGAGCTGGACGCCTGGCATCTTTTTTTGGCAACAAGTTCGTTTATGTTTGGTGTGAGGTTCTGTGTTGTGGAGATTCTCAGGATGGACTGCAGGTGCTCAT
>JANRMT010048563.1:0-23337 GCA_026402145.1 Polypterus bichir lapradei
AAACACATTTATATGTTGAAATCAGATCTCCTTTAAGTAGACTTTTTGGCTATAGACAGTTTATCGTAATCAGAAGCTTGTTCTCTGTCGGATCAAATTAAGAAGTGCATCATCGTCCGGGAGTTCAAAATCACCGCCCCTGTTTTGAGTGCCACCTTTATGGGGTGTTGGATTGGAGTAGAAATGTGACACTCAGTGAGTCGTCTAATTGTCCCCACCCAGTTTGAAGCAAAATTCACTCCTGGTTGTATATTAGACAGTATGTCTGGCTCAGCGAGAATACTCAGTGACTGGATTGGGGTTTGAACCCAGGAGTTTGGAGGAGTGAAGCTGCAATGCTGTCTACTGTGTCACCTTTTAAAAACTTAGAAGTATTTAATTTGACTAGAAATACATGTGCTCTGTCAATAAAATAATGATGAATGCTGCTGGATTACTTTGAAACAGGACAAACTGAACTGCCAGATAATGTGAATGTCATTAAATCAAGCAACTCATTTGCTGGTAGGAATCTGCTACAGAGTACCAAGTAATGAAAATCTTCATGGCCCCTCCAGGACAAGGCTACCCAATACCTTTTGTTGGGACTGCCATGTATTTGAATACTAGCGGGGATGCCTGGCTGTCGCTCATTTTGGAAAAAAGTGAAAGTTTACATTTCTTTTTTGGCAATTTATTTATTATTTGAATATTGTTCAAAACTCAAACTGCCATTATTAACAAATAATGGATTATAGTTGCTACAAATCATTTAGAATGCCTTATGATATATGTTTTTCGTTTTGCCATAAGGAGCAAGAACGTATAAATTCTTTCCTGATCCAACTTTGGAACAGGCGACGTATAGTTGGCCGTGTGAACAGCACAGTTCTTCGAGGTAAACTCAAGTAACTATAAGTGATTGTCCTTGTGCTTTATTTATAGACATTGCAAATGCAAGACGTATTGGAAATTGAAGTCGTTTGAATTTGAAAGGGCGTTTATTGGAAATCATAGATATATGTGGAATGAAAACGTCCTCATCCTTTCCAATTCTGGTTACAATAGTAGTCACGATTCCATGCGAGTGCTGTGACAGTGTTGCCACATTTCTCACAACCTTGATATAGAATTTTCTTTCAAAATTAGAATTTGCCATTTTAGGATTTTCCTTAATTTTTGAATCATGTTCATGCATTTAAATTTTTTATTATTCACCAAAACTGTAGCTTTTGAATGTTTACTCTTCCTCTCACTTGGTGATTCCATTGTGACGAACATCAGGATAGACAAACTTTCTTATTTCTTTATTACATGTTTCAAAATGGAGTGTGTCATGATGGTTTTATTGGCTGCTGGCCTTGAAAGGTCTGTTACTTGATTCACTTAAAAAAAATTCACTTCAGTCCAGCTGAAGGCCAATGGTACCAACTATAAAATAGAGTGCCAGACGATCAAATAATGTCATCTTCAACACAGAACCCACCGTCACTCATATGGGACCTGTTTCTGCTCTCTTTGTGGAATAATGTGCACATCTTTAATAAGAAAACTTAAATGCTCAGGAAATTGATATTTAGATAATGTGGAGGATGTGTAAATGCCACACAGACACCTCCAGGGCCAGAATCTGCACCCAGGACTCCTGGGCTTGAGGTAGCAGAGATTGCTTCATAGGTCATTATGTCTTATGGCATTTATTTGTGTATTATCAATCCTGCTTATTTGAGTTCTGGGCAGAGGCCTTTCCTAGTATCACCAGACCAAAGACTGATCAACAATTGAATGGGGTGTCAGGTCATCACAGGGACTGATTTTGAGCTGCTAACGCCAAGGAGAAAAAGGTAGGAGCTTCAAACCGCCAACTTCAGTAGTTGACCCCTGAACATTGAAGCTGTGAGGCAGCAACTTAGGGTGACCAGATGAATTCGGCTATAAAGGAGGACACCGACAGTCAAAGAGGAGGACAAAAATGACCAAATATATTTTCCAACTCCATTCAACCGCTAACCACTGTCCGTTGCGCCGTCGGGCGGAAATAGAATATAAAACAGTGTTACCGCTACTTGATGTTACAATTATTGATAACATGATAACGTAACGTAATGTCACGCGGTGACGCAGATGAATGGAGAATGGCCGAAGGCTGCTCATTCTCGGTATATATCATATGTAATTAGTCAAAAATGGTTAACTCTGTTCGTGATTCTGTGAAAGGAGGACATTTTAATGAATTTTTGGAATGCCTGGAGGACAGAGGAAACCATGTTAAAAAAGAGGACATGTCCTCCTTTTGGAGGACGTCTGGTCACCCTACTTAACTACTACGCCAGTGGTAATTTCATTTGCAATGTTTAATAGCTTCTAAAAACATTGCATGACCATCACTTATCTGTCGAATTTAATTTGTCCCTCCAGTGTCTCTTCCCTGTTAAATGGCCAGCCGATCTCCCACTCATTTTGCTTGCTCAGTCTTACTTTACCAGTTTAACTGGCAGCACTGCCAGTTTTCCGATAAAACGAGTTGCTGCTCGTCCGCCTCCTTCTCGACTCACCTTCCAAGTCGGTCTTCTTCTAAAATGATGTGCACGTAGCTCGCTATTTTCTGCTTTTTTAAAAGATTGCGCCCTGCCGTTGAGGACGAGCTGCATCAGCAGTCATAAACTACACGGCGGCGGGCCGACAGGTGAGGTGCGACAGCTGTTGTGTTGTGCTCTGCTCTGCTCCTCCGCTCGGCTCATCAGATGGCTGTTCCTGTAATCCGAGTGCTGGGGCAGGGCGTTCAACAGGAAAATGGTAAAGTGACGATTATGGGAAGGAGTTCGGGACGAGTAACATTAAACCTGAACGGGACTCTCACACAGTTAAGTGCCACATAAACAGCGTGCGGACTAAAGCCGCGACTTTGGACCAATTCTCCGAAATGGCGTCACCGGTAAGTAAACTGAGTTTACTCTGATTTTTGTATAGTGGGCAGGGAGATGATATTCAGTAAAACTTTCAAAGTGCAGTGCAGGAGGAAGAAAAGACCGATAAACAGTCTTCTGAAGTAATCCATTCCTCATCGATTCAGTTTTGGGTTTCAGAGCTCGGAACCTGAGCCTCTTTGGTTGGCACCGGTGGGTGGGCGACGGCGCAACTGTCGTCTCGGTGTTATCGAGGAAAAGAAAGAACGAAGAACGGGGGAAAGGGCGGCACGAATTGTAGAAATCCACGAATAAGTACAGACAAGCAAAATAGGAATGGAGAAATAGTTAATTGAAAGCTGCATGCGGGTTTTCATGAGATAATCAGAATTTTAAAAATGACTTGGTGAGAAGCATCGCGGGACGGACATCAGTCAGTTTTCTGAACTCTCTACCGTGCACAAAGCAGAGTTCTGGACGGGACAGTGCAGGGCGTGCTTATTCAAACTGGACCGGTTTTGTGGCCCCAATCCACCTAACAAACATGTCTTTGAAGTGTAGGAAGCGGTCCGTGTGGACACTGGAAGAGCATCCAGACCTTATAAAAATGGCACAGCTCCAGGGAATGGTCCAGCGCCCAAACTCAATGAAAGGGCTGCACTGTCCGGTAAACTTCTCTAGGAATATACAGTGGAGATTAGGACTTCTAGTGAGCTACCTGAGACTTACCTACTGAGCCAGAACCGTCATTTTTACAGAAGGAAAGACAGAGATAAGAGTGTGAGTAGAGAAGAGAAGAGGAGCGCAAATGACAGCAAATTATCCAAGTGCATTATAAATGAAAAAGGGTTGAGTGTAAAGAAAAGGAGAAATAATGAAAAATAGAAACTTACATGAAAATTTGATTTGGGTCAAGCAGTTTAGTTTTGTATGAAATTTTAATGTAAACAGATTTAATTTGTGAAGTTATATGAAAATATACATAATCTAGTAAACATTCTTCTATTTTCTAGTCTGTTTATATGAAGCAATTAAAAATATAA
Source organism: Polypterus bichir lapradei (assembly GCA_026402145.1). Classification (NCBI taxonomy): domain Eukaryota; kingdom Metazoa; phylum Chordata; class Cladistia; order Polypteriformes; family Polypteridae; genus Polypterus; species Polypterus bichir. Next base: position 3,929 of record JANRMT010048563.1, read on the forward strand.
TTCATTTGAGTCTTCATGTACTTCCACTGTACATGCATAAAAAATCTGTTTCTAAAAATGCTAGATTTAGTTCCTGTAACTAATAAAATAGTCTTGGAAACTCTTGACAGTGATGGTTGCTATAATAAAGGACTTTAATGAATAATAATAAAATGATATTCTCACTTGTGCTGTTGTGTATGTGCATGTGATACAGGCCAGGAATGCGTTTCCTTTGCCACTACCGCATCAGCATGTGCTTGGACTTTGTACATCTTTGTAACCTTACAGTCCAGCTAAGATTTTATATTTAAAATGCAATGAAAAATTTTACGAAACAGCTGAAATGAAAACATTATATATTATATTGTAATACGTGACACAGTATTTAGTTGTGCTCCTTCACTGTACCCAGTCTTGGTCAGTTACCATCTGTGTGGTGTCTAAATGTTCTGCTCTTGGTTTTTTCTCCAGTTATTCAGATTTTCCTCCCTTATTCCAAAGACTTGTTAGGCTGATTGGCAATTCTAATTTGGCCCAGTATAATTAAGTGTATGTGTATGTGTGTGTTGTAAAAAGGACGCTATATAGCGCCCGACCCGACACAGATTGGACACGGGAGGCACATCTAAAATAAATAACCTATTTATTTTCTTCCCCTGTGGGCGCACGTCTTCCCCGTGTCCCACAGGCACAACACAGTCCTAAAATACAAAGAAAAACACCCCAAATCACACTCTTCTTCCCACTGCTCCCAGGGCAGCTTCGTCCTCCTCCTCCTGACTCTGGCACTGAGTGGTGGTCGCTGGCTCCTTTTATGGTTCACCCTGAAGTGCTCCAGGTGCTTGATCACCGGTTCCGGCTGCACATCCGGGTGTGATGAATATGCTGCCTAAACGGACTCAGGAGTCCCAAACACAGCACCTCCTGGCGGTGCCTGTGGGACCTCCATTAGTAATTGAGGCAGCATGACAACAAAGAAGCACATCATTTATTAGTAAAATGTATAAAATAAATACAAAGCAAGCCATTAAAATTTAGCATGATTAAAAATATTTGTGCTCTCAGAAATTCTTAATTCATATATCCATTAAAATACTGAAAAATGATGCATCTGCATATGACCTCCACACATTAAAAAAAGTTACATGAATCAATAGACAACATCCTCCATGTTTTATCAATAAGATCTTTTAACTGTGATGGAGTTAGGATGTAGACTTCTAAATAATAAAATTCACAAATAGAAAATTGTAAAAACAGTCGAATCCAGCATCTCCAATGCATGTGCCTGAATAAGAGCTAAGGAATTGTTATGGAGGGTGCAAGGAGTGTGAGAAACTGCATGTGATTCATGGAAATCATCAGCGAATCAGTTATTACTGGCTACACAGTAAGAGTAAGGTGACTGTAAATGATAAATGAATCGATTTCCGCAAATCTACTACCAATTGAAACTTATGATAACATATTTATTTCATAAATTACTCAGCCATCATTAGCTCTCAATAAAATATACTGTAAAGGAAACAGAATAACTTAATTTGTATAGTTTTGTTTCTTGTTATCGTTTTAAAATAATGAACAATAAATCTCTTTAAGAGTAATTTTTGATGAATACAACAGAATATCTTCTAAATGGGAAGAATTTTAAAAATAATCACAAGTACCCTAAAGGAACATTTACCAGTTTCCTGTATAAGGTTTTTTGTTTGTTATGCTGGAAAGGAAAACATTCTTGTCTCTTCTCTTATGGATTGTATTTTCAGTTGAGCCTTTAATTGAAAGGCATTATTTAAATATTTAGGTTAATTAAAGATATGTGTTATGGTTTTAAAATAATTCATCTATCCATTCGTTTTCTGGTTCTGCTTAGCACGATTTGGAGTTGTGGGGGACAAAGCTGTACAGTCGATTCCGGTTAATTGGACCACCGGTTAATCAGACCAGCCACTTATTCGGACCGAATCCTAAAGAACCGAAACAGATCATATTACATAAGCCTAATATTGTTTGCTTATTTGGACCAAAATTCCGTTTAATCGGACCAAAGAACTTGACAGAGAATAAGAAAAAGAAGCCACAAGTCGCCCACGGAAAGCGGATGTAAAGTGGGTCAGCGGCATTGGGAGGATCCCTGGGCTCTCCAGGAGAATTTATGCTTTTATCAAAGGTCAGGAAGTCAGAAAATTTGTACCAAGTGCAAACCAGTCGGGGTGAACATGCCTGCCCTTTCTTTCCTAAAACGGACCGCCCAGTAGCCAGCAACATGAAGTCGAGTGTAAACAAGTGCAGTGTGTAAACAGAATCCATCAGATCACACTAGACAAGTTCTTCAAACGTTGACTGGAATTTGGTAATGTAACCTTTTTTTATTGTGCTTTACATGCTGAGTGTCGTGTAGATCGTTTCGAAGAATTTGTAGATTTTTCAATAAAAAAAGTTGTAAGCAACCATACATGTACATGTACAGTATGTAGTTCTTGTTTGTATGTTCGCCATATGCGTGTGCAGCACAATAAAAGTCATAATGACATTTTAATATGTTACTTATAGCACGTCCCGTCTTTGTTGCACATGTATAGGGCATGTTCGTGTAATCGGACCAGCCGGTTATTAGGACCAAAATTATCACGTCCCGATGTGGTCCTATTAACACGAATCGACTGTAGTTCTTTTAAATCAATGAGGCCTAGGTGTTAAAAGGCAGATCTGAACAAAGATCACTATCTGCATCATCAGTTGTTTTTCTAAATTTTAAAACAGCTGGCATATTTTCCATGACTACTTGGTCGAGGATTATCCTGCTTTGAAGTTGTGTACTTGTGCTTCTCTCAGTTGCTTATTGTTTGACCGTTTTATCAAGTGCTTGGAATTGAAGATGAAAGCTAGCCACAGTCTTCCTATTCTGTTATAATTATGCTGTAAGTGAAAGATTTCATTTCTTTCATGAAAAGGCTAGTGTGAGTGAATGTGTGATGCCATGCACTGAGTGAGTCAGAGTTGCTGCCTTAACTCGTCATCATTCACTTTCTGACTGCCTGCCAGATCCCAGCTAAGTAAAATTGAAAACATGAGGAAGGCCGTGTTGTTCTCATTATAGCATACGTTTGCACACACAGTCATGTATACATCAGCCTCAAATTGAGAAGTCCATACACAAGTCAGGCACTGGAAATGTTGTTACATTAGCACTTGAAGAAGCTGAAAGTGTTTGTTAAAAATAAGCAATTCATTTATAGAGCAGTAATTTAAAGAAATAATCAGTTGTATTGCAGCTAAAATATATTATAGCATATCAGCTGAGCTAAAGGTTTGTGTTATTCCAGCCATGAGAATATAATAAATGAGAAAGATCACCATTTTAGAAGTAGAGTTTTTGAATATACTGAATGCTCAGAAACTGATGAAATGAAATGAACAAGAAATTGCTTTATGTTGTATTAAATGTACCTTCCAAATCAACAAGCTAATTAAAAGGGCAAGCGCAGTCATGGGACATACTCTGGAGGTAGTGACAAAGGAGAGAATTAAAACAAAACTGATTGCCATTATGAACAATGCAGCACATCCCCTCTCTGCTCTCTGTCACACTAACACTGAGGACTTTCAGCCAGCAAATCATTCAGCAAAAGTGTGACAGGAAACACTACTGGGGCTCATTTATACCAACAGCAATACACCTGCATAATGTCTCACTGGGACTGGGACTACCAAGTTAGACATTTTCTTTCTCTCTATTATAAAAAAATCTTGGAAGGTTGGAAGGAGACAAGACGTGATTTTCTTGGAGAGACACTTATACATCCTGCAAGATGAGTTCATGCCTGGGGCAGGAAATAAAGGACAAAGAGTAGATGACAAAATAGAACGTCGTAAAGAATTAAAAATTTTTGGCGCGGTACACATGCACAGCAGATTAGAGATAATGGAAGTACGAAAATTCGAAAGTCTCAAAAAAAGGATAGGAAAGATTGTATTAGCTCAAACAAACGGAAATTATTACTCGGTGAAATAACAGAACAGCGAAGAGAGATCAAATATATTGTTTGGATTTAAACCTTAAGTCGGAGACTTGTAGATTGTCTAATTTGTGTTGCCAGCGAGAATTAACAGATCCCAAAAACGCTAGCACGGTATGAAGTCCCATGAGATGGAGACTTTTAACATGCAATTCTTTCAAGTCACGCCCTACTTATAACTATTTTCAAACAAGACCATGGTCATCTAACCTCAGTTGTGTGAATGCTTTTGTCAGACACATTTCCTGTGCTCTCAGCTCTTATAAATTTTATCAGGACAATAATTTTATACATTCAAGATGACATGTCAACGACTAAGCGAAGAAGAAAGAGCATGGACAAACATTCGAAAAAGTCGTTTTATTTATTAAAGAGAAAGAAACAATATTCACTCACAGGCAGTTATACGTTGCGTTGTCACAATGTAAGTCCAAACACAGAATCAAAATTCAATGAGATCTTGAAGAAAAGTTAGTTCCAAATATTGTTTTTACTAACGTTTTAAAATAAAGGTGAAAATAATGCGTATGTAACCATTCCCATGAAAATAACAATCTCTTAAAATTGTATATCCGATTAACCAAACCCGGGGGTGGGCAAACGAAGTGAGCAGGGGCAGAGCCCCCTAAACGCATATGTATGTATGTATGAATGCACTCTGTATATATATATATATATCTATACTAATAAAAGGCAAAGCCCTCACTGACTGACTGACTCACTGACTCACTCATCACTAATTCTTCAACTTCCCGTGTAGGTAGAAGGCTGAAATTTGGCAGGCTCATTCCTTACAGGTTTCTTACAAAAGTTAAGCAGGTTTCATTTCGAAATTCTATGTGTAGCGGTCATAATTGAATCCTACTTACGTACTGTGACAGATAGGGGGCGCTATCGCTCCCTTGAACCCCTGTCCAAGACTCCAGACACCAAGTAAAAGTCCAAAAGTTGACTTTATTTTTATTGCACAGTGCACAAAGCACCCTCCTCTCCACTATACTCATAAATAAACCAATTACAATCAATAATAAACTCTCCACCACTCCCAGACGCGTTGCCCTCTTACCACCCAGCTCAGCTCGCCATGTGGGAGCTCCCACAGTCCTTTTATATTCCCTGACCTGGAAGTGTTCCAATCCCCAGTCCATGTGATTCTTTATCACTTCCGGGTCAGATACAAAGTCCTTTTCTTCACCCCGGAAGTACGTCATTTCTGCCGTCGCTCTGCCTATGACGCACTTCCGGGTTATAGGGCACATATGACTCTTTGCTCCTCCCTGCAGCTCCCTCTTGTGGCCCCTGTGGTATCCAGCAGGGCTGTTAATGACAACTCTATTGTCCATAATTCCCTGCTGGTCTTCGGGGCACCTCCATACTGCAGGGAGGGCTCCATCTGGCAGTCTCGGGGTATTGGCCAGGATGACAAGCCGACCATAGACCACAGTACATATATACGGCCATAGCCTGCAGCTTGGTCGCCGTGTGAGGCGGAGTTGCGTCCCCCATCACCACGCCTTCCACGTAGTTGACTGCCTGCCCATATAAGGCCATCCGTCAGCAGCACTCCAAGCTGTGAGGAAACAGTAAAAAGGAGGTATGTCAGACGTCATGGTACATTTTCTGATGCAGCTAGACGAAAACAACTTCGCCACGCTGTCGCTAAATACTCGCAGAAAAATCCACAACTTCATAGAGACGCTGCCGAAAACTAAACAATGCAAGAAACAGGAAAGAAAGAAAGCAAGGTAAAGAAATGGAAAGAATATCTTATTTATAAACAGCGCAAATATATTCACATGTAAATAACCTATATTACAACTATATACACATATAAAGTAGATACCCAGACACACACAATCCCCACACGTTCCCCAGTCCTTTATCTGAACTTTCTTTTAAAAGTTTATAATCACACGGCCTGGGAAATCTGCAGTGAATCCAGCGACCAATCCTGATGTGCTCCGTGGACACGTTTACTTAATTTACATGTCAAGAAGCGGTCTCACCGGCTTGGCGACAGTTCCTTTATTGAAGAATGAAGTCTGTCTAACCCGGGTGACTCGGTGTTAGCGTCCATCCATGGCCGATGACCGCTCCACAAAAGACAAGTAAAGCCGTCAGCTCCGAATATCCCTTTTAGGTTAGCAGGCACCCCTTCTACGTGCACCCAACCATCCTTATTACGGAGTCTTCCTTGCTTTACCGCTGGTTATGTTATTTTTAAAATATTTCCTTTTGTTTTTCATAACTTCTTTAACACACTACTTCTCCACTGCGAAGCGCGTGTATTTTGCTATCTACACATATAAAAGGCAAAGCCCTCTCTGACTCATCACTAATTCTCTCACTTTCCATATATGTGGGAAGCTGAAATTTTGTGTGCTCATTCCTTGCAGTGTACTGCTAAAAGTTAGGTATGTTTCATGTCCTATTACAACACCCAACACCTATATATACTGTATATTGTGAACCCGGCCTGGACACAGACAGGCGGACATGTTGATTTTCACCACCACACGTTTATTTTTACAACTATTTACAAGATTACTGTCACTCAGACTCAGTCCGTGCACAACACAAACCCCAATACACAGTCCTGGCCTCTCAATGCCTTCTTCTCCGGGCCGCCTCCACACTCCTCTCGTGCCTCGTCCTTCTTCCACACGACTGCAGCCCTGAATGAAGGGAGACGGCTCCTTTTATACATGTCCCGGATGAGCTCCAGGTGTTTCCGACACTCCCCCGTTGGCCACGCCCCAGCGTGGCGGAAGTGCCGGCTGTTCTCCCGGCAGCTCACCGGGTGTCCTCTTTAATCTTCGCCCCCAGCACTTCCGGGTGTGGCGGAAATGCTGAGGTAACAGGTCCCCAAGGCATTGGGGCGCCTCCTGGCGGTGACCACGGGCCCCTGCAGGGTGGGGCTTCCATGCCCTCAGCCCCCGGCCCTCAAAGCAACCAGGGCGGCGGCCCCCACGTGATCCAGGGTGGGTGCAGACCCACATCCGGTCCCTTACGGCGTCCCGGCCGGGTCGTTGCCCCTGGCATCCCTGACAATATATAGATAGGGGAAACCCTCCTTACTATTTCTGCTACTTCCAATTTTCCCATGCTCATCCTTTGCACTGTACTGTACTTACAAACGTTAAGTATGTTTCATTTCGTGTTGTGCCCCGTAATGAACTTTTGAAAATAACGTCTTCTTTTTGGTGGTTCTCACCATTACGCCATAAGGAAGTTTAGGAACTGAGTTCTCTTATGGCAGTTTCATTCCTTATTTCCATTAAAAGAGGATTTATTTCACACACAAGGGCCACCCTCGGTCCCCCTTCCTTTTTCCACATGGCCGCTGTCCACACACCTACCATGTGGTTGGCTCCCTGCCTAAATACATTAATGACATCCTGTGCTCATGTGCCTCCTCACTCGCTTCCTTACTGTCCTCAGCTGTTCGTGCTCACTGCTCCCTTCTTCTTTACTCCACCGCTTCAAGCCTGTTATTGTTCGCTTTGCTTCACGTCTGCCTGCTGGTGACTCCTGCCTTTTTGTTTACTCCACCGCTTTACTACGAAACTTACAACCACCAAAACTTTGTAATGGCACCAGGCTTTAGATCGAATCTCTGCACAAGAACATCATTGAGGCAACTGTCTTCACTAAAACAGGCTCAGAAAAGACTGTATTTATTCCTCGCATCCCTCTCATACCCTCTGACCTCGCATTCCAATTCAAATGCCTCCAATTTCCAGTAAGGGTCAGCTTCGCTATGACAATAAATGAGTCACAGGGCCAGACTCTAAAAAAGGTCGGCATTTACTTGACACAAGATTGCTTCTCACATGGCCAACTGTACGTTGCATGCTCAAGAGTAAGCTCAGCAGACATTTTACAGCCTGAGGGCAGAACTGTAAGCGTTGTTTACAAAGAGATCCTTACATCCTAAAAATGTGTATTTCTCATACACAACATTTACAATCATACTCATCATTCTCAATACTAAAATAAGCCTACTACAATTACATTGACAATCCCGTTACGTTATTTTTAAAATGTTACCTTTTTTTTCATAACTTCTGTCATTGACTGGCTTCTGCCTTATGCCGAGTTGTTTCTAAGATGGACTCTTGCTAGTTGTGACCCTGAATTGAATTAAATGGGTTAATGGATTCTGCTTTAACTTAATTCTTGTATTCCATTTTTGCAACTAATTCTGATTTAAGGTAATCTTTCATTTGCATATTATGGAGAGTAGGAGACTTATGGATGGCAATTGAGATGCTTTAGAGAGCTTTTCCTTTAAACCACTACATATTTTACCAGTAGCACTACTACTACTACTACTAATAATAATAAATCAGTATACTGAATACCGTAGGTTTATCCTGACTTTGCTTGGTTTCAGAAAAGGTCCAGTTAAACAAGTCATTTTTTATGTTTTTCTTTAAGGAATGCACAGAACTGGAAAATGTGATTGTCACGCTGGTTACAGAATTTCACAATGCAGCTAAGACCAACACAGCAACCTTACAGAGCAACGAGTTTAAAAGCTTAGTTTCCAAGCAACTTTCCAGACTAGTAAATGTGGGTAATTATGGAATTGTAAAAAAGGAGGAAATACTTGTGCTGGTAGTCAGTGATATGCTTGTAAGGTGGTATACTGCACTCCAAGTTGTTCTTCAGAATTGTTTGAGGAACTGCACATTAATGATTAATTGTCTCATGTTGCCCGTTTTTTAGAGCCATGGACATTTCTGAAACAGTGGTAGAATTTCAGAATTTTTGTGTTATACAAATGCTGCTGGTTGTTCCATGACTAATACAGCATTAATGTCAAATAACATCTGGATCTCAAAGTAGGAGTGCTTGAGTTTGCAAAAATATCTGAGTGCAATATTTTTGACCAATATTGTGATTGCCATTTAAATGACCATTATTTTCTTTTTCTAACTTTACTTGTTCTTACATGAAAAGAACACGATGAAAGTTTGCAGGTTTTTCAATTATTGAAATAGTACTGTTATAGAAGTATTACACCTGTTGTTACAAGAGAACAATAAAATTCAGAAAACAATTTAAAAAAATCATACGTAAAAGGAATAATTATTGGAACTTGAACCAATAAAACCTCTAACAGGAGAAGACACCCTTAAAAGTTTGTGGAAAAAATAATAAACATTTCCATTCAGATTATGAATAATGATCATGACATTGAGATCAATACTGTAATATGAAATGCTTTTGCGATATAAACTTCATAATGAATAAATCATTAAAGAGGTACTGCAAAAAAAATAAAATAAAAAAACAAACAAACACCCTTTTCCCTAAAATACTGACTGTTTTATATAATTTGAAAAGTGCTTTAGTACAGGCCACAGGCTTTTTTCTAGTGGTAGGAAACTTCAATTCTGGCAATTCTGGCCACAGCGTGACAGACAAAATTAAAGGTAGGAGTGAAGAAGCCATTGGTACTACCAGTGCAGTTCCTGGTGGGCTTCTCCTGTTGGGTCACAAACTTTGATAATGAGTAATGAACATGAGCAAACAAGAAAGAGACGTAACATGACTGCCCACTCTGCATCTTCGGTGCATGCTCATCCTTCTCTCCAATTACATGATCCTACAAACCTCTTGGTACATCTACCTCCAAACTAATGTAAGCGTCAAAGCTGCAAAGCAAATAATAAGGAAATACAAGACATGGATGAGAAGAGAAATGAGAGGGTGGAAAAAATCTTAAAATAATGATCATGCAATGATGACATTCTTTATGATATGCATAGGTTACAGTAATTAAAATTATAGCTCTTGCAGTTTGAAAATTGTATAATAATAGCAATTAATTATAATATATAATAATATAATAATTATATATCTCTCTTGCTACTCAAAGTTATTTGCATAGACAAAGGAGAACCATTTCAACTACTATCAATGTGTAGCTCCCACCTGGATGATGCATTGGCAGCCATTATTGCACCAGTGCACTCTTCACACATGAACTCTTAGGTGGTGAAGGTTGAGAAAGATAGCCAGGGGGCTAGAATGAATGAGGCCATAATGGGCAATTTACCCAGGACATCAGGATAAACTCTACACTTTTTGAAAGATCCTCAGGGATCTTTAATTACCACAGAGTCAGGACTTTGATTTTACATCACATCCAAAGGACAGCACCATATTTACCACACAGTGTTCCCATCACTGGACTGGGACATTGGGATCCACACATAATTGTCCAGTATTGTTCTCTAAGCACTTAATCCTGAGCAGGGAAGTTGGGGGCTGGAGCCTATCCCATCTAGCACAGGGCACAAGACAGGAACAACTCCCCTAGACAGGGCGCCTGACTATCACAGAGCAACACTCTCTCACACACACTCATACACTCAGTACGGCCAGTTCAGCATCACCAATCCACCTAACCTGCATGTGTTTGAAGTGTGGGAGGAAACTGGAGCACCTGGAGGAAACCAATATAAACACGGAGAGAACATGCAAATTTCATGCAATGTTTTACTGCTAAAGTTACACTTTATGTGAAGAAAGAGATATGCTGAACAAATCAGATTTTCTGTGTAACTATAGTCGTTATAAATACAACTTAGCAGCTATGGTGCTGAAGTGAATTCTGAGGGATTGAGGAACCAAATCTTTTATGTTTCTGTCCATAGGAGTCAGATGACCAGAAGATTCTAGCAGAACTAATGACAAAGATGAAAGTCAAAGACCAGAAAAATATTACCTTTGGAGAATTCTGGGTACTTGTCCAGCTACTGGCCACACAGGTCTATAGTGAGAAGACTGAAGACTGCAAGTGCAAGCTGCTGTGAGCTCTTTGTTATTAGAAAGAATATTAGAAGTAAAAGATAATGTCTTGAAACTTTCTTTCACCTGTAAAAAATAGATTTTGCCTCAGAATTTACATTTAATAACTTAATGTGGGTTCACCGACAAAAGCGCAATAGACATATGCGCCCCGACAAAACCGCAGCAGACTAATGAGTGCCGACAAACCCGCTAACTGGTTTTCGACAAATGCGCGCCGACAAAATCATCATGACAAAATCACGAGAGAGGCCAAGAGAGTGGGACACCCTTGCTGCAATTCTTCCTACATATGCAGGGCGTGATCTTAAGGACTATCTGCGTGCCATGCTGGTGGCATGCCGCGTCTCATAATATTGACTTCTAAAATAAACATTATTATATATGCTTTAAACTAGTAATTCATATTTAATGAAACTTTCGCGTTTTAATCGGCGCTATTTTGTCGGCACGCATATGTCTATTGCGCAAATGTCGGGTCACACATAATGTGTACATGCAGAATCATTTTAAAGGCTTTTCAAAAAAATGGACTTTTGACATATACTCCAAAAACATTCAATAAAAAATGTAAGTCTTGAGATTCTGTTCTGAATCAAAAAGTGAAATTCTTAAGCTTTTTTGTAAATATATAAAATTGAACGGGTGATGTTACTTCATATCCTTTGAAGCAATAAATTAAGGTTTGAGCTCTAGACTTGAGAAAAATAACATTTTGAAAAAAAAAAAGTTTAAGTGCCATCAACTTCGACACAGACTTCAGCAAATGCAAACAGCAAAAAGGCCCAACACCATTTCTCCATTGTTCTAAATGCAGAGCTATGCCAACAAGTGACTTGATGGCCACTGTTTATAAAGTGATCTTGTAAAGTGGCCAAGATATTAATCGATATATCGAAAAAAAATCATGAAGATAATATTTTAATTTCAGATGTCGGTAGGGAAAAGACTTTCATTTTCAGTAGGATGTACTGTAACATGCTGTGTGAACAGTGTAGTTTAGGAGTAATTTCTGGAGGATTTATTTATAGCCTGAAAAAGGAGGATCATTGCTTAAAATTTAACATAGTAAGTAAACTTTTATAGCATAAACAGCTTACTGCACCAGTTACAACAGAATCATTCTGAAGTTGGAAACTGTATCGAAGAAGTTTAGCTCATCGGCTTTATTAACATCAGGTAAATATGTGACATTCTGTTTTTCATTGTATTTCTTGACAGTTATTTGTTTATACTTCAGGAAGGTGTTTATCTTGAACTCAACAGTACAGCCATTTATTCTGCTCTAATTACAGATTTGTAGTGGATTTCCAGACCGTCTATATTGAAATTAGCACTTAACATTTAAATTATGGGCAAACAGTGCAGTTTGTCAAAAAAGTATACGTCTATGAGACTTAACACACAGCCTCCTTACAGTTTTAGAAGACAAGCCAATAAAACAGGTTCAGATATTTTGGGGGAACCCCTTTTGGACCACTATCACAACCTAGAGAGGATGCTACAGGACAGGAGCAGTGCTATGAGACTTTCACAACAGGACAGAAACTTGCAGTGGCAATGGTAGTCACCGTGACAGTGATTTACCAGAGCTGCCTAAGCCATTAAATAAGAGTGGGGTGTCTAGGATTTGAAGCATTTCTTGGGCCATTAGAGGAAACTCTAGGAGTACAGTGCCAGGTTTTATAGAGAGTGTTCATGATGATAGATAGATAGATAGATAGATAGATAGATAGATAGATAGATACTTTATTTATCCCAAGTGGAAATTCACATAATCCAGCAGCAGTATACTGATACAAAAAACAATATTAAACCAAAGACTAATAAAAAAATGCATGTAAAAGCAGACAATAACTTTGATTCCACATAGAAGAAACTGGTAGAAGTGATCAGTGAAATAGAGAAAAATAGAAAAAAAAGGTAAAAAGATAGTCATACACGGAGCTGCTGGAATGGCTGCCACTCGCTGCGGCGCTGGAAATATATATATGATCCTTTAGATAATCTGACGATGAGGTATAAAAGACACTTTCATTCAGTCACCTGTATTCTAGGCATAAGCTTACGACTGACAGGAGAATGAGATCCAGGAAGCTGTAATATATTTGAGTAACTAAATATGTTTATCCCTTGTTGAATCCTTTTTTAAAATAAAAGTATTATTTCTTGGAATTGTGGTCTTCTTGGCATCATTCTGGGTTTTGGGTCACATGCAAACAGCCCCTGTTTATTCATAAGATATAATTTTTCTTCAAAGCAAATTATTTCTAGCTAATTTCAGTGGTCTTTTATGCATTTCTGTGGTTTCCATGGTTTCCTTTTTCTACTGGGATATCTATGTCTACCACGTGGTCAGAATGCATGTTGCTGATATTTGGCAAATAATCGTTAGAAGCAACATATATTCTGAAAGCTTGCATACATACGTACATACACACACATATAGGTATATGAATGTACTTATTGGCAAAGGTCAATAAGGTAGTACCATCAATGCGAATTTGCTTTATAAGGAGTTGAGCCAGAAAGTACCATTAGGACAAATTATAAATATTATGATCTGACATGTACTGTAAGTGTATGAAATTCTTCAGGTGGAATGCAGTGTTCTTTCACATGTAATTCAGTTAATTTATTGGTGCTGGTTGAAAATGTTACTTTTTGCATTATTTCTTCATTAATGTTTTTCTAGATTCAGATTTGTTAATTACTGTTAGGAATGGGCTGGGGTTCCACCCGTGGCCCTTCCATTTACGTTAGTTTTACCCCAGGATCCTTCTGCCAGAATCTTTTTGCAACTTTTATTGGTCAACAGTCATGTCTTGACTGTTGCAGAAGTATGAAACACAATGCAAAATATGAACAACAGCATTTGTTTTAGGAAGTAAAAGAGAGAGCTAAATAATTTAGTAGACGCAGACATGTAGGGAAGAGAACACGAGGAGAAAAAAAAAAGAATTAAAAATAAAAATCCAGGAAAGTGGATAAGAGCTTAGAAGTACCTGAAAATTAATCTGCTTCACTTAATTCACAAGTAGTAGTGAGGTAAAGCCTAATAACTGTCATCACATCTTAAGTCTCTTTGTAAAGAGCTAAACAGTTTCACCTAAACAAACTTGAAAATGAGTCCAGTACAGTGTCAGTCTTTTATGATATTAGGCTTTTACGAGAGCTTACTTCTAGGAGGCATACATCTGCAAGAGATGCTAGCTCCTCCAGATTGGAACAAGAGTTGGAATTGGAAGAACACAATCTTGTATCCTTCAGTGTATACTCCTAAACTGACTGGTGACGAGACTTCAGTCCAGAGGGATAGAGGCAGGAGTCTAATGGTTAGTTTAGCACAAGGTAAGAGGTGCACACAGTCCAGGAACATTAAGCCCAGAATTAGAGGTGTCCAACAGTTTTCAGGACCTTGCAGGATGGCAACCCTGATAACTCTGAGAAGTTAGGCAGGATTAAGGAGCCCAAGTAGGTCACATCTAATTCATTCAACCATCAAGAAGGAGGTAATGATAAGGGACTCCATTGCTAGCTGGATCGACACACAGATTTGCTCAAGCAAAAGAGATTCTAGTATGGTTTGTTGCTTTCCAGGTACAAAGGTAGGAGCTCTCCATGGATCTGTGAGTAGGCTCCTGGCTAGAGCTGGCATGGATTCATTTATTAATGTGCACATCAGAACAAATAAAATAGGTAAGAGAAGACAGTCAGTTTTACAAGTCAAATTTATAAAGTTGAGTACTAAGCTGAAGACCACAACTAGCAAGGTGACTTTCTCTGAAATTCTGGCTGTGCTATTCATCAGTCCAGATGAGACTGAGGAGATTAGAAAGTTTGACATGTAGCTGAAAAGTGGTGAAGTTAGAGAAGTATAGGTTTATGGGACATTGGGGTGTCTTCTTGAACAGATGCGACCTGTAATTCCAGGATGAGCTGCATTTGAACCAAAGTGTCACTGATGCATTGAGCAGGTTAGTCAAGGGCTGTTTAAAGTAGGAGATGGGGGTACAGCCAGTTTAGGACAGGCCATTGTTAAAAGTTCATGTAATTGAATGAACAGTAATATGAATAAAAAACATTAAAAGTAATTTTGAAATTACTAACCTAGAGGCATTAAGCCAAAATAAAATAAATAATAAATATAGAATTGCCCGCTTGCCCTAATGCTAGATGTATTTATATAAAATAAACTAACTGCAAGTACTGTATATTTAGTCACACATAAATATGATTTTATAACAGTAAGAGGATCCTGGGTAAATCACAGAAATGGGGCTGAGGATAATTACATGGAAACGTTATTTTAAAACAAAAAAACAGGCAACATCAAATAGGTGAGGAGTGGCCAGGGGTGGCACCCAGAATATGTTGAAAGGTGGGGTTGAAGGGAGCAAAAAAGGTTTTGAGGAATGGCTGAGAGTAAATGGCTAAAACAGAGAATGCATCTACAGATAAAACTTTTATTTTGGAGTTAAAGTTTGCTATATTTAATCTAAATTGAACAAATTTGGAGTTCAAATGTGTGCACAATCATGTAAATTCAACACGCCACCGGTGTGCAGGTTTCACAGAATGCAAAGGATATCATGAACCTCTTGGACAAGGTTCTGATTGCCAAACACCAGTCCGTGTGATCTGTATCTGCAGCTTGTTGCCACCTTGTAAAGGCACTTTGTTGTTTTATTTCCATTGCTTGATGATCATTCACATCTAATCTTGGACTGGCTTCCACCACTCCTTTCCCTCTGGTCCTGTCATAGCGTATGGTTCCCATTCCAGCTCTTCCTCCGGTCACCACCCCAACAAGGACTCTGTGCTGCTATTGTGCCTTTGCCAACTCAGTTGCCTGCCAGACTTAACCACTACTCTTTGTCCCTGTAACCTTATATGCGCCAAGAAATTGCAGCAGTTTCCTTGCACACAGAACTTTGAACTCCTCCATGGTGGAGGAGCCTTCTTCAAGCAAGAGATTAACCATGACTTAGCAACGATATGTGGACTACACTTTAAAGCAACAAGCACAGAGGCCTGATACAGGGAGTGTGTTAGTGACACATTCTCCAATGTATATAACAGTGTCAATATGTGACATTTTAATAATATTAGATATAGTAACAGAAATCTATATTTATACCATCACAATGACCTTTGAGAGGCTGGTCCTGGACTATATAAATCCTCTTGTGGTCAATCACCTGGACCCACTGCAGCTTGCCTATTGGACAAAGACTGGAGTGAAGGATGCAATTACTTATCTGTTCCACAAGACATATTCTTACCTGAGCAAAGCTGGCAACACTGTGAGGATTATGTTTTTGATTTTTCCAATGGTTTCAGTACCATTGAGCCGTCCCTGTTAAGGGGTAAAGTCAGAGATATGCAGATTGATAAGCCTGTGGTGTTTTGGATAAAAGACTACCTGATGGGCAGACTGCAATTTGTGAGACTCAAGGACTGTGTTTCTGATATAGATGTGAGCAACACTGGAGCACCATAAGGAACAGTCCTGTCTCATTTTCTCTTCACTTTGTACACTTCTGAATACAAATATAACAGCAGGGGCCTCATATATAAATGGTGCGTATGCACAAAAATGTTGCATACTACTGTTTCCATGCTCAAATCACGATGTATAAAACCTAAACTTGGCGTAAAGCCCCGCACATTTTCATGCTAGCTCAAACCCTGGCGTACACAAGTTCTTCTCTTGGTTTTGCAAACTGGCGGCACCCAGCATCAAAGCAGTGCCACTGTTCCTGTGTGCTTTCCCTTTCTTTTTTAGATCCACATCCCTGACGCAGCTTTATCATATACACTGAAATTAATCGCATATTGTTTATTAGTTTAAGGCATCTGATTGTAATTAACCTGTAACAATATGATGGTCCACGGAATGGCCAAACTATTCCAAATACCATAGCTGCCATCTGACATTGGGTGCCGCCAGTCTGCAAAACCCAAGTGTAGAACTTGAGTACGCGAGGATATGAGCTACCACGGAAATGTGCGTAGATTTATGCCAAATTTAGGTTTTATACATCATGATTTGAACGTGAAAACAGGCTTATGCAACATTTTTGTGTGTATTCACCGTTTATACATGAAGCCCCTGGTCATTGACTTTCACTGCACCAAAGAGTGTCAATGTCTGGAAACTATTCAAGGAGTGGATGTAGAGGTTGTGCACTCCTACAAGTACTTGGGGGTCCACATCGATGAACTATTCACCTTCAACTAAGAGGATAAGTCAGACATGACAGCGTTCAAGGATATAACCCAAAAAGAACAAATTCTTGACTCATGAGAGTGATGACATTGATAGAGAGGCTGCATGCATGACATGTGGGGCAGCTATCAATAACAACAGGGTCACCATTTAAAAAAGGCATAAAATTTGCTTTCATTCCTTAACCAATTCCACAAATATCTCCAAACAACACTGGGTACTTTAGCTAGTATAAATAAAGAAGCAAGCAAGAAAGTCAGTTCAATTGGTGATGTGACTTGTGAGCTTTTAACAGGCAATGTGAGAAAAGTCACTGCTAACAATACTGTCGTTTTGTATGGCAAATATGCTACTTGCCAAAAAGACAAGCTTGCTCCATATTGAACTGCAAACAAAAAGAGATAGGAAGTGCCAGTCAACTGTGAAAGGCTGCAAAAGATGGAGACAGGAGCAAGGAGACAGACACTGAAAATACAGAGGCAGTGAGAGAATACAAATGCAGCAAAACAAAAAGTAATCAAGTGCACCCATTTTTGATGTGCAAACCACTCAAGACGGTAAAAATGATAGCGGACTGGTGATGTGAACAGCATGCTGCTTCCTGCCATTTATTTATATAATCTGTGAAATATGTAAGGAATGCTGCAATTTTATTATTTACTATATGAAGAAACATATACTTTTAAT
This sequence comes from Polypterus bichir lapradei, assembly GCA_026402145.1. NCBI lineage: Eukaryota > Metazoa > Chordata > Cladistia > Polypteriformes > Polypteridae > Polypterus > Polypterus bichir. The sequence continues at coordinate 21,671 of JANRMT010048563.1, forward strand.
TGATTATATTTTATGTTTTCAGCTGATTGAAAAGTGTTGTTTTGCTTTTTATAATGAAACACTGAAATGGTCAATAATGTCACAGCATCACTGTGGTTCATTCTCAAGCCCCGCAGAACAAAGCAATTACACACATAATACAACAAAAAGAAATCTATGCATGGTATATATATATATTTTGTATGTATGTATATATTTTTGTATATATGTATGTATATAATTGCTACGTATGGTCTGTCAGGTGACTCTTAAGAATGACCCAGTGCAGAGGACGTGGACGCACCTGTGATGCTGCCCCTCTGGCTTTCATAAGAAGACACTGGTGATACCATATCTTACGGCATATCAGTCCTATTAATCTCTGTTTCAAGAAAATACCACCAGACAATGTTTTTAATGAAAACTTCAAGCCAGCCCTCCATTGCTGAGATGTTTAACTTGCACGTTGTTTAAGCCCCACCGATTGCTTCATTTCAATGTTGTGTCTCTGCCTGTATCATTAGCACAACGTCGTTTGCTGCACACTGGTCTCTTGTAGTGAGATGCATGCAAGCGCCATCTGGCTGTGGTTAAGTGTGACTGCTCTATATACACACACTTGTCTTTTATTTATATTCTGTATGTATAATATATATATATATATATATATATGTATGGTTGAAATAGTTTTATTGTCAAATAATGCAAAGAGTACGCGACACATGTTTCGCCCTAATTCTGGGCTCATCAGGCATACACACTCACTGCTCCCCCTCTCGGGAATCAAACCTCGGATGTCAGCGCTAGATGCGAAGCCCCTTGCGTTGCGCCACGGCGTGTGGTTCGTTTATTTAACAGTATGTAGGTCGGGGTAATTACTATATATATATATATATATATTGTGAACGCTGGCCCCAGCACAGACAGACGGACAACATGGCTTCACCCAACACACGTTTATTTTTGCTATACACTATTTACAAAGTCCTGTGCACTCACAACCCCAGTGCCTCCAGCACCGATTTCCCCAAAGTCCAGGGCCCACAGTCTCTGTGTCTTCCTGGCCGCCTCCCGTCCTCTCTCTCCAGCTCCGTCTGCTTCCTCCCGACTTCCACCTCCTGACTGGAGAGAGGCGGCCCCTTTTATGGGGACCCGGATGAGCTCCAGCTGCTTCCCGGCACCTGACGTTGGCCACACCCCTGTGTGGCGGAAGTGCCGGCTGCGCACCCGGAAGCCGTCCGTGCATCCCCAGTCGTCTTCCCCCCGGCACTTCCTGGTGTGGCGGAAGTGCCGGGCTCTCGGGATAATTAAGCACTGGGGCGGCGCCTGGCGGTGGCCACGGGTCCCTGCAGGGCTGGGCTTCCAAGCCCTGTACCCGAGGCCCCCTGCATAACCAGGACGGACGCCCCCACTCGGTCTGGAGGAGGCACACGCCCTCCTCCGGTCCTCCAAGGCGTCCCGACCGGGCTCCAGCCCCGGCCGAGGACCAGATGGGATAAACCGGCATCGGGGCGCCGCCTGCCGGTGACCACGGGCCCCTACAGGGTAGGGCTTCCATGCCCTCGACCCGTGGTCCCCAACAGAACCAGGACGGACGCCCCCTCGCGGTCTGGAGGAGGCACAAGCCCTCCTCACGTCCTCCTGGGCGTCCCGGCCGGGCTCCAGCCCCGGCCGGGGACCACAATATA
>JANRMT010048574.1:0-13374 GCA_026402145.1 Polypterus bichir lapradei
TTTGACACATATGGACTAAATAGAACTTGAAAAGATATATTTTTTCGTACATCGAGCCCGCGTGCTAATGTGGTTTTGCCTGCATGCCTCAATAAGTGACCCTCCCCTCGCTCTTACTTTTTTACCGTTCATCTAATGAATACACTGAGTATGGCTTTACCAAAACAATCATTGATTGCGAATAAAGTATTCATTATTCGAGTATGTAGATCGGGGTATATATATATACACGTTTCTTACTGCATCAATAAACAGCTCGTCTTCTTCTTTATCTGAGACCTGACACACTGCATGCACGGGTTTTTTTTTTTTAACACTGTCTTCCTTTAGCGGGACATTCACTTTTTCCACCGTGTGCTTTGTTTCTGCAGTAGCTGCAGTTATGAATATGTTTGTATGTATCAGACGCTTCATATTTTTTTGCTGCCTTTTCAATTGTGTAATTCGGTTTTTGTTCAGCGCTCTTCGGAACTGTTGCTTTTTGTCTGTGCACTGCGTCAGTTCACGTGAGCCGCTCGGTGTACATGCATCGAAGGTTCCCAGCTGTGCTGTTGCCATGTCGTGCTATGTCCATGGCTGTATCTAATGCTACCGAAGTCCCGGTACTTAAAACTTTCTCTCGCAGTTTCGCTGAGTTTGTGCCAAACACCACCCTGACCATCTCATCTTCCTCTGCATAAGCACAGTCCTTCACCCGTGAATATTTACCCGTGGCAGATTGCTATTGGATTGCCGCTGACGGACGGCCTTATATGGGCAGGCACTAAATTACAAACGCCAGCGGCAGCCTGTCTATGAACTTAATTTAAAGTGTAGGTTTACACTGTGCTTTGTTTCCGAAGTAGCAGAACTCATGAATATGGTTGTATATATCACTCGCTCGCTTCTTATTGTTTCGCTGCCTTCTCAATTATATAATGCATGTTTTCTAAAGCGCTTTTTGGGCCTCTTCCTGGTTTTCTACGTACTGCGTGATTACGTAGGAGGCGTGATGATGTCAGACGAAACTCCGCCCCCACGGGTTTCAAGCTCATCTCCATTACAGTAAATGGAGAAAAACAGCTTCCAGTTATGACCATTACGCGTAGAATTTCGAAGTTGGAGAATTAGTGATGAGTCAGTCAGTCAGTCAGTCAGTCAGTCAGTGAGTGAGTGAGTGAGTGAGGGCTTTGCCGTTTATTAGTATAGATTCTGTTTTATACTCACCTAAATCTCTTTTTGATGGTTTTGCTGAATTCTGTTGAATTTATTGTAATACTATTATTGTTTATAACCTAGGATATGTAACTAAGCCTGTATATGCTCCCAACCTCTCTCTCTCTCTCTTTGCATACATGTGAATGTACATCATTGTTCAAATTAGCCTACTATTATTTATAATACCTTAATGGCTTTTTTTAACCAGCAACAGTTTGCAACACATTTTCATTTTTTAGGTGAAGTAAAATATTCATTTGTAGAATTTTCAGGAGCAAACTGTATAATTAAATAATACAGTTCACTTACAGGGACAAATTAGTTTTTAGAAAAGAATTCCACCACAGTGATGCTCCATGAACCAAATTGTGGATCACCACTTGTTTCCAGCACCCTAATCAGTGGAACAGAAGGCTGTGCCAAAAACCTACATAAACATAAAATAAAGTCATATCTGGAGAAGTATATAAAATTCAATTATTAAATGTAAATCATTTAGAATAGAACTGTTTATACTTAATTATGCTTGTTCATAGGAAGACAGAAGTAAGAGTCACAATATAAAAGACATATAGTTGAATCAATCTAAATAAATAAATGCATGCAAATTCACTGTGGCTTTGTGTTTTTTTTCCTCCACGTCCTTCAATTTTTTCCTTATATTCAATCGACTTGCATGTTAGGTTGATTAACAGCACTTAATTAGCTCAATGTAGGTTTGTGCTTGAATCTACCCTGTAGAGGACAGCCCTGGGTTTGTTCTTGGCCTGCGGACAATACTACTAGATTAGGCTCCAATGTCCTATGATCCATAATTTGATTGAGTGGGTTAAATGAATGATCTGACCTATAGGGGGCATCTCAATGCCAAAAACACACACAACCACACAGTTCTTCACAGGCAGTATCACACAGTCCATCCATTATATCTTGTCTCTGAATAGGAAAGGGAATCAAAACTATTTTGGCCAGTGTCATCCATCCATACCACCCTACCTTAACAGCCTCCTGGCTGAGTAAGAGACCAGTCTCCATTCAGTTTGGAATGCCAGTCCATTCATTACCACTACCACAATGGATAAATCAATACAACTATAAGGCTGCATTTATAATGGACATGAGTCAGAGTACAGGAAGATTGTGGAGGAGCTTGTCTTGTGGTGCAGGGACAACCATCTAGTGTACAATTCAACATCAGCAAGACAAAAGAGCTGGTGGTGGACTTCTGACATGCCAAGGAGCCTCTGAGTCCAGTCACCATTCAGAGGGAGGATATGGAAGTGCAGAGCTACAGGTACCTGGGAAGTCACATAAACAACAAACCAGACTCGTCTGACAACACAGAGGCGCTGTACAGGAAGGGCCAGAGCAGACTGTGCTTCCTAAGGAGACTCAGGTCTTTTGTTGTGTGCAGCAAGCTGCTGGAAATATTCTATCAGTGCACAGTGGCCAGATTGACTGTATTATTTGCTCTTGTGAGTCTGTATACATGTTTGTTATGTTTCTGCTGCTCTGTACATCTGAATTTCACCATGGGAGTAATAAAATCAATGTAATTGAATCTATCCACGGCAAGAATGGAAGATTAATCATTTCTTTCAAACATATCAATAGCTAAATGGATAACTGCTGGTGGCAAAGTTTATTGCATCTGATTTACAGCTGTAAGACATTGGTTGCTACTTGAAAAAGATAATGAAATAGACTTTAGTCTTGTGCTGTCCTGAATTAGATTGAGCACAATAAATACAGTAGATGAATGAATAAAATTGTTGCATATGTGCAGAAATATTATTCAAGTTTTATTTACATGCCTGTCAGAGATTCACTATTTTATACTGCCTATTTTATAACAGGCTGCATACTCCCACACTACCATTTTCAACTTTCTTCTTCCCAGCTCCACTCCTAAAGACATATTAATTACAAAAAAGTATAACATTTTCAGTGGACCACTAGTTTTTTAGATTTTCACAATAGCAAGCACTTTGATCTGATTACAACACAAGCTTAAAGCATTTATGGAAAGGTTTTTTGCTATGAGCATAAACTTCTTAACTGTGTACCTTGAATACTGTTTCCTCTTCCTTGTAATAAATACAAAACAACAAAGAAGCAGGACCAAATCCTTTATCCATTCCATTATTTTCACACATTAAGTTTTATGCATTTTGACACGGTATGCAGAGCTGTATGAAATAAAAATAAATAAATAGGAAAATTTGTGTTTTTATGTAAACTGAAACATTTTAAAAAGTGTAAATGAAAACAAAGCCATAACCTGTCAACGACTCTAAGAGAAGGGGAGTTTTTTTTTTTGTAATTTTCAAAATGAGAATGTCAGGAGATGAACGATCAGTTTGACAAATGCTTAAAGTATGACTGATTCCTGTCTCAAGGTGGGTAGCGAGGTGGGAGGCTGAGGAGAGAGGTGGCTTGATTTTCATAGGTGATGAAGGAAATGAAAGAGAAAAGAGCCACTCACGTTAAACACCAGAGAGAGACAAGGGAGAAAAAACAGTAGGTTGTAGTTTCAGTTTAAGTACAAGTCTTCTCTTGACTGAAAAAATGAAACCAGTACACTTGGAGGATAAAACATAACTGCTTTCTGAGTGCGCACTGTACCGAAACCTGCTGTATCAGATCTGTAATGGTATCTGTAAATCATTTACGTGTTACGATCATATCGAAACTTCACCCTCGACCCTTAAAGTGGTTAAGCCAGCGCTGTAATATTCTGAATCAAGCCATCTCGTTCTAAGAAAACATGCTAGTTGTAGGCTTACGTGAGCTTTAAATGCTCTACATATTGTTTGTGTTAATGTGAAGTTCACTGTTTAATTTTCAGGAGATAAAATGGATCATTAATGTCTTTGCCTATGCTTTTTGTCTTTTACGACATACCATAGCTTTTTTAAACATTTGTGCTTCTCGATTCTGTGGGTATGTAATGTGAGTAATGTGCTTCTTTTAAACCATTAGTAATGTTAAAGATTTAAGTAGACTGCAGCTAAGTAATTCACTGTGTATTTAAGCATTGAGAAACGGCTTCAAAACAGCACAGACAAGGGAAACCATATTAGGCTTCTTTTGCCATTTCTTATACTGTGGGGTCAAAGTGCAAGACTTCGCAGTTTCAGTTATGGGACTTCTCATTACTTTTATATTTTATACTTATATTTAGTGTTTATGTTAGCACAAATTACATTTATGATTAACTACTTTTGGTATTAGGAAATGTTTTTTGAATATGAATATACAGTATAGAATAATTGTGTATAAAGTATAATTATACCTATTTTCTAAATATATATAGTATAGTACTATGCGATGAATATGTATTTGTGTGTATACTTTGTATATGTATTTGTATGTATATGTGTTTGATTTTTTTACTGTGCATGTAACACAGTGAATTTGTGTAATCTGGAAGTTTTTTTTAATCTACAGCCCTTCAATTTCTTTTAGGCTATTTTTTCTGTCTTACCTGAAAAAGCTTCTTCTATTTCTTCTTCAGTTTTATAGATGCTGTATAACCATCCAAATATTTCATAGGGCCTTTTATATTCATGATATAGCACCTTCCACTTCTGTATCCATTTATTCATACATTTTACCTTTGTAGCTATCCGAACGAGCGTCTGTTTGTATTTACCACATACCCTATATAAGTTGAAGTAAAATTGCAAGAATCGCACTTGCCAATGAGTTCTCTACACTGCTGTATTTTTGATGATAAGCAGTGAATTATATATTACAGGAAAAATGTTTTTTTCAACATTGAAAAATAATACCATTAGGTGACAAAAATTAATTCAGCCATTTTTCAAATACTTACATACAGCCACAAAAATACTGCATCAGCAGTTAGCAATTTACCAATCAATCTTACCAAATGGTCTGGATTATAAAACATATTCCAGAATTTAAGATTACAGTCAAGGCAAAGATTCTAATCAGATAACTTTTAAAGTGCCGGAAAATTATAAGAATCATATACATCATAAATGCCAAAACATTTGCTTAAAATGAATGGTTGTTTTATACTTCACATTCTGTATGTATTAAATAGAATTACAGTAAGTGCACTTACATATATACTCATGACACATATGTTTACACCCACATACAAACTATCTTCTCTTCTCAGTGTGAACATTTGAAACAGGCTTAATAAAGTAACTTGCAAAATGAAAATATTTAATTTAATGCTAAGGATATACAACCAATTTCAAATAGCATATTCATTTTCTTTTTATTATATAATAGTTGTAAAATTCAAAGTACAGCATTCATTGGTCTGTATGGGAAAATATCTCAAAATGATACATCATGTCTAAATCTATCTATCTATCTATCTATCTATCTACCTATCTATCTATTATTGAATTTGTCTGACTGTCTGGCTACAGGTTAAGGCATAAAGTTTTGGCTAACATATAAGATTATTATTTTGAAGTATATTTAAATGTAAGCGTGTATGTTTCAGTTTTCCTTCTAACGTTGGTGTAGGGTTTCATTGACATTTCATTCTCATTCCTAAATAATTTATGTTTGTAAATGCTGTTTGTTTCTCCTTTTAACAGTCACTCGGACAGGAATATAAAAAGAACATTTACAGAAATGTATATAGTGAATTGCTTCAATAAACACCTTTGTAAGGGTATAACTGTTTACATTTTTTAACAGTTAGAGCACAAACAGATTAAGTTATGCAATGGCTCAGGGAGATTCAAGGAAGTAATTCATAGTTTAAAGTCTGGAGTCCAAACTCTTAAGCCACCATGCTATAAGAAATTTTATAAATGAAACGGGGTCATTCAGTCCACAATAACCAAGTTCATACAAATTTTTTTCAGGTTGTCAAACTGCATGATATGACAAATTGTTTGAAATTCCCAAAACTCACGATGAAATTAACAGCATTTCTACCCTTCATGTGTGTAAAAAAAAAAAAAAAAAAAAAAAAACATGTTAGTTAATAAATTTCTTAGCATACATGAAGTGAAAAGTCATACTTTCAGTTTGTCTAAGTTATGAGATTCATTTGCAATATCTTAGCAGACCCAAACAGTCGTACAAAATAAAGTATAAGTTGTTTTTAATGGATTTTACACAGTTATGTCTTTGTGTATATACATTAAATCATGATACTATAAAAGTATATGGTATATACTGAATTAAGAAAATTATATTTTTTCTAATCATTTGTTTGTGTAACAGGCTTAATTTAAGCCTTAATATAATTAACAAGCGGATAGCCAAAAATGCTTTAATATGAAAAAATGTGTTTAAGTTCTGCTGTGATATTGACTCACTGTTAACTGTTGAGATATATGCAAGAAATACTGCACTAAGGTAAATAACAATGTGAAGGTTTTTAGACCTATATTTTCAGTGCAAACATACTTTAGATTTTAAAATGCTATTTCTTATATAGGTGCTCTATTTTCTACACAATCAGTTAAACAATAGCACTAAAATGTGAATATGTTAGACTGTGTTGGCTATAAAAAATGTAATAAGTCATGAATTTTGTCTTTGAAAAATGACAATATATTTGGTCGACTCCAAATTGAACTGCTGTCAAAGAGTTAGCACATGCATGAGTGGGTCCTGATATGAACTAGCCTCTCATCTAGTGTGTTGCATGCCTAACGTGTACATTGTTGCTGTGCATTTTTCAGATAAGGAAGGGATGCATGTATTATTAATAATTATTTTATTTACTTTTTATTGATACTGATTAATGTGAGCCCTGCGGTGGGCTGGCACCCTGCCCACGGTTTGTTTCCTGCCTTGTGCCCTGTGTTGGCTGGGACTGACTCCAGCAGACCCCCGTGACACTGTAGTTAGGATATAGCGGGTTGGATAATGGATGGATGGATGAATGATTAATGTGAATAGAATGATTGGTGTTTACTGTTTTTCTAAATGTTGTGCAGGAATCTTATCAACTGCAGTAATACTACGGTGTGGTTTAAGCTAGTCACAGTTTGATTCAGTGGGGTATGACATCTTTGAATTTCAGAAAAATTCTAAGTACAAGATTTGTAAAAAGTGTTTTAGTTAACTTTGGATTAAATCCAGTTGTAATTTTTGCAAAATCCAAAAAGAAAAGAATAAAGTAATACAATGTATTGCTAAGTGTAATCTTACTAGCTATTTCTTATGTTAGCCACACTTTCATTCATCATGAACAGAGTATTCATAACTACAGAAACGTGCTTTAGATTAAATTTTGTTTTGTTCTAACCAAATTGAAGTGTTATTGAGGTCTTTGGTAGCTCAGGAATGCTATGAACCTGGTATGGTTGAAACTTTAATAATAAAGGATTCTGATATACTGTAGATATCACAAATGAAACCACTAGCCATTAAAAAGGAAATCACATGAGGAATAACCTACAGTAAGTAAGAAAATACAGTACTCAGAATGACTCCACCAGATAACTCTCCAAAGTAGAGCAACACAGCTGCCTGCCCTCTTAGCAGAGACTTTTACTCTAGGTGAGTAGTGCATGAATAGCGCATTTTAACAACAAGCTGCTTAGTAAAGACCATTAACAGTCCAAAAGCACTGGAAGTTAAAATAGAGGTTGGATCATGATCTTTATGTTATGAACTTTAATACCCAATTAAATAAGTCACACCACCTGACAAATAAAAGCCCAAGAAGGCAAATTTGTGGGGGGTCAAGGAATGGAAGAAAGTGACAGAGAGGAGATGTCGTTCTTTTAGACACTAGCTGGAGAGGATAGTTAAGCTATCCATAGTGCAGGGGCCAAAGTAAAACAGTGCTTTTATTTATTGGTATTTAGATTCCTAGTTTACAGTAGGAACAAAAAATAACAACGATCACCATGATACCTTTTCTTTTCAGCATTTGCAAAAAGTTAATTTGTAAGGTATAGACTTTCTAAACAATCTGATCTAAAGGCAGGTAGACTATAAACTGATTAAAAAAATGACACTCAACCTGAAAACATATGATGAAAATAAGTATATAGCTCACATGGTCAAATAAAAACCTTAGCAGGCTTTTTTTAATAAAGGTCCATAACCACACTGAAGCACAAAAAAGCAATTCATTAAAGTGCTCTAAATGAATGAAATACTGTAATTAGAAAATCAGTATATATCCTGTGAACCATGTTAAAGGTTCTTTCAATTTTTTATTATTTTTTTATTTTTTACTAACAGCCTGAACCTCAGGTAGGTTTTCGGTTTGTCAGAAAAACCAGTAAGCAGCACTTTGCGTGAGACTGGTGAGAACCTTTGGATATATGGAAAACTATTGCAGAAATCGGTACATTTAAGGTTGTTATTAGTAATTTTTAATAGTCTGCAGTTTTTCATCTTGAATAATATTTTTAATATTTTAGGAGATGGCCAGTAACTGGTTTAATAAAAATACTGGTTTTATCTAGGCATCTGCCTGTTTATATTCTTGTTGACACTGATAACTGCACATACTTCAGCTGTCAAAAACATTTATAAATAGTCCAACTATTTATGAATAATTACATGCTGTCTGAGAATGGTTTTTGTTATAGCAAAGCTCTGTAGGAAATAAAGGTATGATTGTTCCAGCTGTTATTTAGATATTTATTTGTCTGCCATTCTATCTGCCTATATACACTTGTCTACCTTCTTTGTTAGTTAATTTTTATGATATTTGTTACTTTCTCATGCTTCATTGACGCACCATTGATGTTAAGTGGTTTGAATCAGTAGATCCATCACCATACTTGTTCAATTAAAAGTGAAAATTAGAGTATGCCTAAGTAAAAAAAAAAAATAAAATTTAATTAAAAGATACATTTTGACATTATAGCCTTTACAACAGCCACATATAGTGATTACATTTAAATGCAACATTATTGAAGAGTTTATTTTTACAGAAATATGTTGGGCGGTATTTTTTTCTTTTTTAACATATGTGGGAGATGTAGAAATGATATTGTAAGGGCAATAAAAAGAATCGATACATTTATTTCAGTTCAGTTAAAACAGCCTCAAACCGGTTTTTAGAACTTGAAAATGTGTTTTGTATTCTCATAAAAATTTACTTCTTTGTGTATAATTTTACCTGATTATTTTCCTAAAACTATAATAGGAAATTAAGAATCTTCAGCAGTGCTTGTACACTGTTTCACTTTGACTTGGATACCTTTTATTATACAGAATGCACTATATTCATGTGACAAGTAGTGGCACCATGGTGTAGTAGCTAATTATTTTTCAGCTATAGGTAATTGTGCTTGATTATCAGACCAGTCATTGTCTGTGTCCACTCTGTGTTACTGTGGGTTTTTTCTGAGTGTGATGGTTTCCTGCCACTTCCCAGAGATGTCTGGTTAGATTAACTGGCAATTACAAATAGATTCAGTTTTTGTTTCACCCAGGATTGTTTTTGCTTTAAATCCAGTTGTATTAAGATAGGCACACTATTTTGTAATGGAAAAAGCAGATTACAAAAAGGATAGATCTGCACATACAGTAGATAATAAGGAATGACAATAATCATGATTACTGGTTCTAACCATCTGATGCTGCAGCAGAGGAAGAGAATAAAAGATAAAAAGATCAGTATAAAACTGTAAGCCATATTAGAAAAAAATGCCCTTTAGTATTTTGTATTTACAAGTACAAGTAAACTAGCATAATCACAGTGCAAAGTGAATTTTCTGGAACTAATAAAATGTTTAATGCTGCTTCTGTTTATATTAATCAAGCATATTACAGGTAATATGTTTAATACTCTAGTATCAACCTTTCATCCATTTCTTGAAACCTATTAATATGGCTCAGGAGGACAGACATTGACATCCTGACAGCATTGGATGCAAGCCTTGAACAAGCTCTGGATAAAGTGTCCGCCTATCACTGGACACACTTACACACACCTGAGCTCATTTACAAGTGGTCCATTTGGAATTGTGTATCAACCCAACATGAATTTTTTGGGGTGTGAGAGGAAAATTGGAAAATAGGACAAAAAACACACAGACACAGGTAGAATTTGCAAATACTACACAGTAAATTACCCGGATTTATTTCACACCAGTTAGTTAAATTAAAATTAATAAACATGCGATTTTAAACATATGGGCAGGGGACACCGGAGAAACAATAGACAAAAGTAAAGAAAGGAAACATCTCTGATCAGAGCATCTACGAAGTTAATATTTACCTCTAGCAGTACACTGGAGATAATATGAATAATGTGAAAAGGGTTTGCCTCTTTGATTTGTGTAATTTAACATATGAATCAAAATGTTTAAATGCTAGTCACTTTGTAGTTATCAGGTTAACATCTAGATTTGCAATCCAGATTTTTCTTAAATTGTAAAATAATTTGTAGTCCCCACATAAAATCATGAATCTTACTGCAGTGATTGGTTAATAGGATCTTAGGCAACCATATTTAGAGTTTAATCAGGCTATAAACCTCGTGGCAGCTTGATTATTGAAAACAACAAAATTTCAATTTGTGAAATACCTTAGCATGTACTAAATACAGCAATGGGGTATTTATAAGTTTATCAAAGTATGAATCCTCCTCCAATCAACTTTCAATTTGATTGTTGATTTGCGTATATTGTTATATTTGTTCTGCATTCACAAATCTCCAAATTCTTACTGGCATTTTGGAGTAATTTCTACTATATTTAATTTTAAAGACAAGCAATATTCATTTACAGTTCTAATGAAATTAAACAGTGTATTTGTTTTGAAATTTATAAAGTATTCACAACTCATATTTGGCAGACAGACCAGGTGCCATATTCATAAACTAGCAGCTCCCAAAACTCCATATGCAATCATAAGTGTTTGCTACAAAGTGCAAATAGACAGGAGTGACAAAAAGGACTTTGTGAGGACAAAAAGCTGAGTTTATTATAGCTAAGTATTGAATCAGTATTGTCCATCCTGGATCTTAAGGTCCAACTATTGAATTAAGCTTGCTCCAGGTGTTATGCATAGTCCTTCTGAGGCGGAGTAGCAGTGTGCACTGAGTAAAGACAAGTTTTGACTTTCATGACTGACCCACGTACAATGCAGGCTACTCTAGGGTGCTATGATCAGAAAGATTGTATTTAAATACATAACTTCAATGTAATATTTTGTTAGTTGCAACATATCCACAGGTGAAAACATCCACCAATTCAATATTGTAGTATCTGCATGTGACTGCTAAAGGGATAATTCCAATGCCCATTTATATAATTCTTCAAGACTGAAATATATTCACTGACCAAATTATAATTTGGTAGTTCTGATCATTGGAGAATTGGAAACTTTGAGAATATTTTAGAAATTGCTGTCCGAGCACAGTGATGAATTACTCGCGTCCATTAGTTACTAATAGGAAAGTTTGGCAGAATAATTTAGCTAACAGGCAGTACATTAAGTATCATCCCTCTAAACACCCTTTATCCCTTGCTAGAAATCAGCATAACACTTTGTCTTGGAACCCAGCTGATACTGTAGATAAGCATGCTGTGTCCAGATGTAGTTTTTGGAGTAGGGAATATCGAAAAGAAATAGATGTTTCCAGTCCTAAAAGTATTAAAAAGTTACACATATGCTCTCGTTAAGGACATATAGCCTCCTCCTATAAATCAGATGGAGCAGACATACTGTTTATGTGCCAATTTATGCAAGTCAAGAACATACAAGTGGCACATTGTCAGATTGATATATGTTGATTTAAAGTTGTTCATTGCACATAGTAAATATTTATGTACTGTATCCTCTTATTTAGGATTCTTGCCCTTCTGTGCTCATATTCCATCAAACCAGGAGGAGATTTTAAAACCACAATGAGCCTGGAAGACTGTAAAATACTGGCTAATGGTTTTACTCAAAGTAGATCCTGAGCCTACATCTGATATTTGCAGTTCATATTATGTAAGGTATCCTCTCTGTGCTTACTGATTTATTTTGAACCAAGCTATTTTTAATTTTTTAACCATTGTCTGTTTTTGTCCCTTTTTATTTTGTATTTTTAATGAAAGAAAATATGATACAAAAATATATGGCATCTTCTGCCAAATAATAAAATAGCAGCTTACCTATAGTGAAATTACATTGTGCCTCCAAACAATATTAAAAATGAATGATATAAGACATAACACAACTAATACATCTGACAGCCTAATACATCTTTATTTTATATATATATATTATATATATATATATATTATATATACATATATATATATATATATATATATATATATATATATCAAACTGTAGACATTAGTTTCTTTCCATTAAATTCTGTAAACTTTACAAATGAAAAGATAAGACTATGGAAAAACACTTATAATGTAAAACATCAGTAGATGGCCATTTAATTTTGTTCATTTTTCTCACATGAGGTCATGGGTGAAAGTTCATGTTGAATATCTCAGGACAGATCATTTTAGTTCCCAATTTAGCTGATAGGGGATGTAGGGGTCACTGCATAACAAGGACTTGCCAGGACCTCACCGAAGCTCAAGATACTCCTGCCAAACATGAGGAAACTAGTAAGACTCTGTTACATTTTTCCATGAGCTTGGGGCTACAGAAAAATCTGTGCCTTCCAGATTGTTTATTGGCTTGGTGGATTTAACTATAAGAAATTGGCAGAAGGGATCCTTAAGGTGAGGAATAAATGGTCACACTTTTTGGTATGCATTTAACTCCCAGGTAAAAAGAACTGGATAGTAGATCACTGGCAAGGAGGAAGTGCACACCAAATAAGCCCTCACAATATAACAAAGCCTGCTTATATGTAGGTTAACTAATATTAATGGTAAGTTTAAGCAGCAGAGTAAATAATATCACAATATAATCTATTTAAAGAAATAAACAAAAATAATTACAAAAATAATATATGTGTGAAACTGTATATTCGGCACAAAACAAAAATGTCCAATGAAGTAAATAAACATAGTGAATAACAAAAAAAATGAAACAAATTATTGATGTATTGGAAATAAACACAAATAAAAAAAATGGATTGAAAAAACCTAAAAACAGCAATTATAAACAGAGAACATATATCGAGAGAAATATAAATGATAGATGAGATAATAGTAGATATAAACAAATATACAGATAGAGCTCTCTCTCTGTCTATATATATATTTATATATGTATATATATATATGTGTATGTACT
>JANRMT010048578.1:0-28291 GCA_026402145.1 Polypterus bichir lapradei
TGATGCGACATTTTCTGTAAAATAATTTCAGTATATTTCTTTGATTTTTCCGGAGCACTTTTCAAAATCTCGTCGTACACCCTTTCTTCTGGGGTACTCGGGGCCTGTTTGAGAGCTCCCGACGGCTCCTCCTGGTTCTCGGCAGGCAGCAATAACGTCAGAGAACCGGATTCTTTATCCGCTTTTTTCACAAAGGTCAGGTATCTTTGTAAGACGGTCGTATAAAGTTTTACTTTTGCGTCGGCGCTCAAGTCACCGCGTTCAAGTATGAGTTTCATTTGTTTATCCAGTTCACTTTCCGTAGTGCTTAAAAGGTCGGTGGAAGTTGGGGCTTTCTGAGGCCATTGAGCCATTTGTTGTTGTGGGACCAGGTACATCTTGCGCGTGTATTCCATATTTATAATCTCGAACCTATTAAACTAGTAATGAAAGGAATGGCGGCGCTTAATAGGGCCCCGAGAAACCCTCCTTTCTGATTTAAAAGGACTTTTTTCTTTTTAACGGCGAGTTTTTTATCGCCGAGTTTTTTAACGGAGCAACGATGCTTCTTCAGCAACTTGAACTGTCTGGAAGTCAGGGGTACGTGGCCTTTTAAAGTATTGAGAGCTATTTCGGCCAGAGCGTAAATGAAATCGTCCGGAGCCTCACTCAACAGCGCTTTTCTTTGGCGACAGGAGACCCTGTGTAGGGTCTTGAGCAGAGGGAGATTTCTTTTTATTCTGATCGACATGCCGGTTCTTTCTCAAATACTCGGGAAATCGCCCGTCTTTATCTTTTCACGACGTAGGCCGCAGGCCAGTCGGGAGGAAACAATCCGGTACGTAAACGAAATTCATCAGGCGTCTGGGCTTTCAGATCCACCAACAGATAACCGTAAGGGGTTCGCGTAGCATCCTCAAAGGCCTCCAAGAAAAATTTCACCCTGCCGGGGTACATTTGACGCGCTAAATTCGTAATTTGCAGCTTATCTCTTGGGTTTTTAAACAGGGTAATGTAATTGGCATTCAGATTTATCGTTCTACTTTTCTTGCCTTGAAAAAATAAATTTTGGACCAAGTAAATGATGGACAAATTCCGGTGATGAGTATATTTTGTGAAGGCCCTCTCTATCTCTTGGCTATGGCTCGCCTGTTCCATCAAATCGTCGACAATCACCAAGTTTACTCGGTCAGGCGGCAGTAGTTCATCGTCGCTTAAGGACACGGGTAACCCCTCCAAAAATCTGATACTGGGAAAGTGGGCTAACAGTTCGTCGTACAGAGTCTGCCAGCAGCTATAAAACCAGACTATATTGTCAGGTCGGCGAGAAAGTACATGGTTCGCGTGCTCCAAAAGCTTTTTCACATAATGCGATTTACCTGAACACGAGGGTCCCGAGACTATTTTTGAGAACGGATGCTGAAGTCTAACGTCAAAACCCTCTTTAGTATCCATAGGGGAGAGATGTGAAATCGGGCAAAAGAACCCTTTTGTTGTACACCACTCTGAATCTTTTTCTGAGTGGACGATTTTGCAACGTCAGGTTCTTTTTGTTCCTATGAATCTGCGTTCCGTGAACCGTTATTTCTTTCGTGACGTCTTGTTCTACAAAACTATGCACTAGATCCATTAATGAGTATAGGTTTACCGTTTGAACCGTTTCGTGATTGAGAGTAATGCCCTTGACCTTCATGCAGACCTTGCCTTTGAATGTTTTGTACGCGTACGTTTTCGGACCCCCCGAAACAAATTCTTCTATGAAGTCGTCAGGATCTAGTTCGCTGGTGAGTTCACCTAAATAGTCCCCGAGGGGCGGAGTGTACTGGCCGGGCGAAGCTGTGAAGATAACGGAATCTGTATCATGATACAGAATCCTCGGCCCTAAACGATCCAACAATTCGTACAATTCTAGCCGGGCATAGGCCGTGGTGAAAGCGGCGATCACCACATTGACGGGTCCGGGTAGAACGTATCTATCATCCGCATACCTCCACTGCACTTGAGCGATTTCGTCGCTGATAAAGCCAAAATAGGAGACCCGATACACGTCTGAGAACAGGTAATCGAAGAATTCTTGGGTGTGTGTAACAAACGTCGTGGTCAGCTGGTTAGGCTTCTGACCAAATTTTCCCCAAAGAGAATTCAGAAATAGCTTGGAAATTTGTCTCTTAGCGGGGTTGGAGGTTATGTTTACACTCTCCAATAATACGCCTTCTTTTAAGAAATATTCGTCCACATAGCGCCGGCGGGACGCTTCGTCCCGGGCCCAGGATGGCCAGCCAGAGGCCTCCTGTTTGCCTTTCAGATGAATTTTGATGTACTCGGAAAATAAATCTCCGGTACTCTGTTCGTAATGCCATATCTCATGAATTTTTAAAACTCTGTACCCTTTATCTAAGGCCTTGAGTATCTCGACGCTGCACCAGGTTCCTGTTAAAGACCTTTCCTGATCGTTGTGACGGCAAAGGCCGGTGGACGTCTGGGTTTCTGCGCACGTACGACACAGAACGAACATCAATTTATCACAAATTCTTAATGGCAGGACCAGAAAATACAAATTGCGAGGGGCTAACACGGTGATTTTAATGAGCCCGAAGTATTTCTTAAGTTCGCCAAACTCCTGGAAAACAAGGGTCGGATGCCCGATCGGGTAGGTTTTTGTTTTGTTGACGTAAGGGTACAGACTCGTAAAATCGTAATAATGCATTTGCTCGTCGCCTTGAACCTTATGATATAATTTAATCGCGTTGGTGCGCCCTCCATACAGGGCGTCACGGGGATTGATAGGTTCAGGAAACTCAAAGCGTCTTAAGAATTCCTGAAGCTCCGAGTCCTCTTTTTTCATGCGTTCCCATTGATGTTCCCAAAGGACCCTCACCGTCCGATGAAATGTTTCACGCAAATTCCTGAGTTTGTCGTCAAACGTTTGAAACAAATCGGCATAAGGAGCCCCGGTGAGAGGATGTTTGGCTTGCGCCTCATAGCACTCTGGACAGCCGTGATAAAAGCAGCCAGCGAACTCAAAGGCCGTCGGGACACCCTGAACTTCGGCGTAACCATCTAAATAAAAGGAACCCATCTTGACTTCACCGTGATTCAGGGCGTGCCGAATGTTTATTTTTTCCTTTTCGGAAAGAAACATCAGCCATTGAATAGAAGCATTAGAATAAGCTTTGTGAGTGCTTTTGTAATGATCACTCGGAATGATTCCGATTGCATGATCGGGCATGCAGGTTTGTCTGTACATGGACAGGCAGAGAGAAGCTAGGGTCATACACTGAAAAGGATCGACATTGCCGATCCTGAGCACTTCCTCTCTAAATTTCATGCACGCCGTTCTCAAAATAACCACGTCGTTTCGACAATAGTAGGCCATTTCTTGTTTAAAGTTGAACGTACCGCTTTTAATCGAGTCGTACCAAGACAAAAACTCCTCTCTTTCCTGGCTCATCATGTGCTCAAAACCGTAATATTTAGGTTCGGGGTACGGTCCGATGTAATTTTGATTTTCAGCGGTGTTAAAGAAATGGGGAAAGTACCCTTTTTGAGCCTGGAATCCCAGGGCTTTGGGCATACTGCTCAATTTCATAGGCAAGAAGTTCAACGAATCGATAAATCTCAAGTTATAATCTTCTTCTATAAAACACATTAGTTTACACCCCTGTGATGTAACAGACGGAGTTTGTCCGTTCTCGACGAGATATTTCAAAAGGAAATATCCGTCATACCCCTTAGAATTGTGAGCTATGAACGTGTAATCTTCGTATTTCGGACATCGATATCTGTGGAAGAACTTTGCTACGCAGTCCTCACCGGCCCGACTCCAAGATTGACCGTTCCAATGCATGCAGTGGATGTAATTGGGGATGTGGGTTCCGTCATCTTGACGGCACTCAAAATCGTAGAAGACATAGTTTTCTTGGAGTGGTCTCTCCGGTAAGCTTTGAATAAAACACTGATGATTTGCATCCGACTCTTCCACGACCGCTCTACAAACGCGGCAGTGTTTGGGTCGACACTTGTGAGGTTTTGACTCGGCATTCACGACGTATTTCTGGTTGCAGAGTGCGCAGACTTTCTGGGTATCACAGAGGCTTTCAGACCGACGCGTTTTTTCATTAAATGTCCGCGTTTTGTGGAGATCGAAGCAAAACCTTGATCGACAGAAACGATGGCAATCGGAACATCGAAAAGCCTCCCCGTCAACCGCTCGACAGTCTGTAGATAAACAGACGTTACATTGCTGCTCGCATCGATGTCGTGACGGGCCAGAATAACCCGTGTAGCAGAACTCGCAGATGTAGTCAAACCCCAGAAAGCCTTTTAGATTCAAAATACCGTAATAATGCTCATGGTGCAAAAACAAGAACGCCGTCTTTGATTTTCGGCCCTGGGACGCTTCAAATTTTAATAGAGCGCTAGTGTTCGGTTCCCGGTACCAGATGATTATTTTGATACCCATGAGCCTCTCAAATTTTTCTACATCTGAAAACGTTACTTTCTGATCCGTTGATAACCCGACCCTGACGTGCAGTCGACGAGCCTCTTGTTCACACAATTTCTGATTGTTTCTGAGCCTGTCATTTAATACAGCCAGCAAACCCCTGGTAAAACAACACTGATCATCCGGGCTGAAGGAGATCCATAGGTGCTTCCGTTTGTTTTGAACGATTATATCGTTGAAAAGGGTGTGTGCTTTACGCCTAGTACCCCCTCCACCAGCCGGAACCCTGACTACCTGAACGATTAGCGTTAGACTAGAATCGGCTAAAATAGTGGCGTGACTCTGGAGAAGTAACTCAATTTGATGAAAAAAGTCCTCGACAGAAAGCGTGCCAGCCGGGGTTAGGGAAAAAACACCGGGGTTGAGAGAATCGGCACGTAATTCTAGC
This sequence comes from Polypterus bichir lapradei, assembly GCA_026402145.1. Lineage (NCBI taxonomy): Eukaryota > Metazoa > Chordata > Cladistia > Polypteriformes > Polypteridae > Polypterus > Polypterus bichir. The sequence goes on from JANRMT010048578.1 coordinate 4,872, forward strand.
TGTACTAGATCCTGAGGATTCAAAGTGTTGGTAAAACCGTCTAAAAGTTGCTGAAGGGTCTCGTGCATATGATGAAATACTTCGGCGAATGAATCCAGCGTGTAGGCCTCAGAAAAATTGAAGCGGTGTCTAATCTCGATATTGTTAAATTTTGGACGCTCCGTGATAGACAAATTATTTAATTGAGATGTAGATGGTTGTGGAGAGCTTACTGACGGCTCTGGAGATGAAGGATTCTCCGTATGCGAAGTAGAGGGCTGTGAAGAATTTACTGACGGCTCTGGAGACGAAGGATTCTCCGTATGCGAGGTAGAGGGTTGTGGAGAGTTGGTTTCGAGACTCGAGTTTACCCGGGACAAATTAGTCACTCCCGACCCCGTCTGAGGATGTTGGGGTGAATTACCCGACTCTGTCAAGGCCTCAACAGATGAGTGTTGAAGAAGGGCGTTACTGGGCCCTGAGGTACCTGATGTACACGACGTACGTGAGACCCCTGAGGTAGAAGGTTGTGGGGATATGACATTCGTGTCTAGGGTATGAGGCGGTGGTGAAGGGGCTGAAGACGTTCTGACCTCAGAAGAGGTATTCTTCAAAAGCTCCAGCAGAGCGTTAACTGCGGCTATTTCATCAGAATTTAGAGCCTGGAGCGAATTATTAATCAGATCAAAATTATCGATCGGATGTGTTACGGGGAGTGGTGATTGAACAATTTCAGGAGATCGTGGAGGGGTGGGGATTTTAGGGGGCTTTATAGAATATTCGAAGTTATCAGACATCTCTCTTAATAGTCTCAGGTTTTCACTGGATGGTCTTTTCCTACCTTTACGCCCTGCCGGATATTCACTCTCACCGCCACTGCGGTCACCGTCATTGCTGTCACTGCTGTTACCGCTGCTGCCGCTGCTGCCGCTGCTGCCGCTAGACCCGTTTTCAGGCATGACCTAAATTTAATCAAAGGTGACAGTTATGATCACAGAGTATAATAATAATAATAGTAATTTGCAGTCAATGTTATTTTTCATGCAAAAAAGTAATATAAAACCTATCGTTTAATTTCGGATTAGATCCATGTAAAAAGCATACAGATGCATCAAATGTAAGCACATTTCGGGTATGGAATTGTACATAGGAGCCTCTAAATCTACAAATTGCTCCAGTAACAGGCCAAAGTTTTCAGTCAGCTCTTGCAGTCTTTCTCGATGTCTCTGTTCGTGTTCAGGCCGGAGGGAATATCGTGATGAATAACGATTTTGACGCCGAGATCCGTGGTCAGAGTGAGTCGTTGTCAGCGAAGGGGACACCCGGTGGACTGAACGCCGTCCGCTGCTTTCAGAGGGAACGGGAGAATACCGTCCGCGGTTGTCAGAGGGTGTGCGAGAATGCTCGATGCTGATCTCAGAAGGGGGTGGTGTGTGTGGAGTCTGCCAGTTACGATAGAGGCCTAGGTTGTCTGAACCGTCCAACAACTGCGTTAAAACACCCGGGGAACCTGAAAAGAAAAGTATGCCCTTTTCAGTTAAAGACCTCTTTTCACAAAATCTGGAGATACGTGTGTACCCCGGTGTTTTTCTTCGATACACTGAAAATGGCACTTACTGCGATTGGTCAACTCAGGGGATTCCCTTTCAGAAACTGTTTCGTTCTGTAAAGGATTCTCGTCTACAAAAAAAACAAAAAAACAAAATGCATACGCTCTTTAAAATGACAGGCCAGACACACACACACGCACACACACACACACACACACACACTCAGGCAAGCATACAAAAGGCATAAACTCTTTAAAATAACATTCCCCGCGGCCATTGCCTGCCGTAGCTCAAACAAAATGCATAAGCTCTTTAAAATAACAGGCCACACACACACACACGCACACGCACACGCACACGCACACGCACACGCACACACACGCACACCCACACGCACACATTCAAAATGCACTAGTTCTTTAAAATAACATTCCCCGCGCCCATTGCCTGCCGTAGCTCAAGCAAATTGCATACGCTCTTTAAAATAACAGGCCACACACTGTCACACACAGACAAACACACACACGCACACACATGCCGGCTGATGATAAACCGAGGAGGTTTTATTACGCGTCAACCCCCCCTTTTCACCCCCAGTTCAGGCCTATAGAAGCACGGCACTATAAAAAATTCTTTTATGGTGGCTAGACAGACTCTCGCAGATGCTAGGCTAATTGTAACAACCCAAAACATTTTAAAAAGCGCATGTGCACTCCATACAGTAAAATGAACACAAACTTTTTCAGATTAGACAACCGGCCCTGATACAGATAGGAACATGTTATAATATTCATTTACCCTATGATTCAACAAGACACATGGCGCTTCTAAAAAACCCTGCGGACTTTGGGCTCGACAATTCTGAATGAAAATAATGACCTTTAGCGAAAGCATAATATTACAAGAGCGTGAGTAATCACAGGCACGTGCGCGCTCGTACGAACAAGCGCGTACCGGTAGGAACTTTGTAAACACACACGCATCCGTAAGAACTTTGTAAACATTTTATCGATTTTCAAAATATTCTTACCTCTTTCATCATAATGGTTTGAAGAATCTATTTGGATATAAATTTCTAAAATAAATAAATAAAGGATTCAGCTGTAAGTTTTTTTAAATAAAACTTGCTTTATGTATACTGACACATATGCCAATACGCACCCGGCATACAGCACACTCAAAATGCACTCACACGGACAATTCATGCGGTTAGTTAACACTTTTACATTTAAAGCCTGATAAATAACGGATTGAGTTAATAGTTTGCCTTAAAATAATTACATTTCATTTGGTGAGTGGTTAGGAGCGCTTTTCATCTTGCTCGTGTCCGACCCCCGTCAAACTCGAACATGCTCAGATAATCAAACCATGAAACTCCCGTAATCATGCTCAGATAATCAACCCATGCACATTTTAAACAAAATATTTGTATAAATGAATTACCATTTCCCGAATCAGTCTCGATATAGACCTCTAAACAAAAAAACATAAGGAATCAGACTTAAAATGTTTAATATATGCTCGTTTAGCGCTTATAATAATTATGAATAGGGATTAATAATAAGCAAAAATAATGCTTACCGTGATCTTGCGGGACAATAGCTTCTGCAAAAATAGTCAGTATGAAGAATGTTAATATTGCATTTTAGCCATTACAAATGACAAGGTAACGTTCAATTAATGCTGATAAGACGCTCCATTTTGAGAGACATTCATCTTGTTTTTTTCTTAGCGGTTTGCAGACGTGTAAGACCTATGGGCTATTCGCAGGGTTATTTTATACGAAAAGAATTTTTTGAAGTTTGAACGATCATTTATAATCAGAGATATGGCCCAATTATACGAACACACCGGAATATTTTGAAGGTTGAACGGTAATTTATGATCACAGATATGGACCATTTTGTCAGACAATTTACACGGCCAGGTGTCTATCTGCTGAAAAGGTGATCTCTGCATCTCCTGTAAATATTAAACATCCGTCCTTTCTCTATTTAGATCTGAATATTGTTGCGGCCAGACCTTGAGTTGCCCAGATAAGGGATGGTCCTAAACTCCCTTAAAAGAGATGAAAAAATGACATAAGCAGCTTCAAAGGGCCTTTCTTTACCCCAGAAGGACCTCAAAAGAATTCCTCAGCGGCGTGGGAGTCATCCTATGAGTTGCACAGCTCAAGGATGCAATCATCCCTGCCGGAACCTCAACTTCACTTTAAAAATGAAGTACAGCTCATGACTTTATGGTCTCAAGGGGGATGGGTGCTCGAAACGACCAGAGAGAGAGCGCTTGGCACGCGGCAGTTAGGGGTGTGAGGGTTAGTTTTACCAGCCCCGTGTCAGCGTTCTGAAAGCTTCAGGAGCCGGCACGCGTACAGACTTTCCTTTCTGTATGTAGAGAGAGAGCAGGGCCTGTTCGCAGGGGGGGTCTGTTAAAAGCTGACTGAGAAATGCTGACATTTGGTCTTTCTCTCTGGGATTCTCTCTAAGATTTTCTGTGAGATGGAAAAGGCATCTTGACTTAGATGAACCAAAGATGAGATAGATATTTTAAATAATAGATACAGGGGTTCTTACCCAAAGCAGGAGAGGCTATAAGGTAGCTCGGCCCAGGTACAACGCTGGCATCTAGGGCCTAGATTCCATTTTCCCGGCCAGAGTCTTTACAAAATGCTGGGCTGTTTTATTCCGCCCTTTCAGAAGCGGCTGGGAAGTGTGGGAAGGCTGCCCGTCAGGTACGGCCTGACCCACGGGGACCGAAACAGGGTGCGATCGCACTGGCTGGCTGGCTCAGACCGTGTCTTCCAGCTGACAATTTGTTGTCTGTGTGAGGGGCAAAAAAGCAGCTTGACTTAGAGAAGCCAAGATGAGATAGATATTTTAATTTCGTGAACGTGCTGGGACTGGTGCAGGGCGACTTTGGGCCTGTCTGGGCTTGTGCCAGAGAAAGGGCGGGGGGCCGAGGCAGCCCCCGGGCCTGTCTGAGCTAGTCAGGACAGCCCCGGGCATGTCTGAGCTTGTCGAGGTAAAGGCTGTCACTTGCCCGGGCTTGTCTTTCGGGAGAGGGGTGCTAGAAAGTGGGTGGGGGCCGGTGGGGAGTTCAAGGAGGGGGTAGACATCCATCAAACTGCCCTTGACAGTTTCCTGGGCAGGCAGGTGGGTGTGGGGTGGGAGCGGGTTCAAACAGGGGGCAGACATCCATCAAACTGCCCTTGACAGTTTCCTGAACCAATCAGGGGCCGGGGGAGGGTTCAAGCCGCGGGTAGACATCCATCAAAGACCCCTTGACAGTTTCCTGAACCAATCAGGGGCCGGGCTTATGGACGGGACTTCCGGTATGACGTCATAGGGGGCGGGGCTTAAAGGTCATTAATCATTATGATTGACAGCTCTAATTGCGATTTTGACAGAACATCCCTGCCTATAACTACTCTCCTCCATTCTCTACAAGATAAGCGGTGAGACGTAGCTTATGACATTGAAGATGAAGATGATAGAGAGATTGACATTCGCGATTTAACTATCTTTTTACATAAACAGGCTAAGAAATTTATGCATCCTGTTTATGGCTGCTCAGAGAAAAAGGAAAAGACTGACAAAGTTTAATCTCCTCTTAAGTATGGACAGAAATCAGGAGGTATTTTCACTACAAATATATCTGATGCTGCTGATAAGGGGACTCAAGAAATCTCTGTCAAAAAGACTGTTAGTGATACATGTGCATTTAAAAAACCTTGTGCCTTTTGCAGTGGCCAGCATATCCTTGCCGAATGTAGAAAAATCAAAGAACTACCATGTAAAGAAAGAATTGACTTTTTAAAATCTAAAGGTTTATGTTTTTGCTGTCTCAAACAGGGACACCTTGGTAAGAACAGTAAAGAAAAGATGAAATGTCAGACATGTTCTTTTCAGCACCCAGACATCCTGCACATCAAAAAAGACAGTGGAACAACATCTAAAGCTAGCATCAGTGTAGCAACATCTACTAAAATGGAAACCGAGACTGGAACTTGTACCTTTACTGGGGCTGGAGAAGAATGTGCACTGCAAGTAGTTCCTGTTAAGGTAAAATCTAAGAAGAGTGAGAGGTATGTAGAAACATACGCCATTATAGACCTCGTAGTACGGTAATAATTTGCACTGAAAGGCTCCAGAGACAATTAAACCTTCAAGGGAGAAGAACACAAGTATTCCTCAAAACCATGATAATTATGACAATGATTCAAAGATGTTAACCCAATGTTCTGTCTTATCAGATTTACAAGTCTGTGGTCTCAATGACGTTGAATATATTGATTTTGCCAAAGGTCTTCACACAGGTCTCCATTCCAGTGAACAGAGAAAGTATTTCACTTCAAGAAGATATCGATAAGTGGACATATCTTAAAGAGGTACGTCTGTCTCATATTGACTCTGAAGTTGATCTTTTAATAGGAATCAACTATCCAGAAATCTTCAAGCAGTCACAAATCATACTTAGCCAGGGAGGTGGACCTCACGCCATGAAGACTGACTGCACTTGGATAGGTGGTTGGTGGACCATACAAAGAGATAAATGACCTTGCAAAACAAAGTGGTAAGCTGCCCAAACATTCAATCAATCGTGTATCAACAACAGAAATTGAAGATATGTTGCTGCAACAGGATAACACAGATTTTACAGAGCGCAACTGTGAAGAAAAGGAGGAGATGTCACAGGAGGACATCAAGTTCATGCACATAGCTTCAGAATCTGCGAGACTGGTAGTTGGTCACTATTGTTTAAATTTGCCTTTGAAAGATGAAACACTTAAAATGCTGAACAATTGCTGTATTGCTGAACAGCCTGCTATTGGACTCAAAAGAAAATTGAGCAAAAATTCAGGTTTCCAGGTTTCCATGAAGACTATAAAGTCTTAACGGCAAACATTAAGTCGATGTTCTACCAAGTTAAAGTACCATATAAAGACACAGATCTTTTACGTTTCCTATGGTGGCCTGAAGGCAATCTAAGTAAAGACCTTGAAGAATTCAAAATGACAGTACATCTTTTTGGTGCTACTTCTTCACCCACTTGTGCTTCTTATGCTTTGCATGGAACAGCTGAAGATGCCAGAGATACATTTCCTGAGGAAGCTGTTAACACCATTCTCAATATCTTCTATGTGGACGACTGTTTAAGGTCAGTGACAACAGAAGAACAAGCAATAAAGCTGGCAAAGGACCTCCAAGCTCTATGCCTCAAAGGGGAATTCCATTTGACTAAGTGGGTGAGTAACAACAGAGCAGTTTTATTGTCCATACCTGAAGAAGACAGAGCTCATGAACAAAAGGACTTTGACTTGAGCCACAGTCTCCTGCCCTGGGTGTCCAGTGGTGCACAGAAACAGACAGTTTCAAATTTCAGATTAAGTTACAAAACAAGCCCACCTCAAGGTGCGGTATCCTGTCTGTTGTTAGCTCAGTTTATGATCCACTTGGTTTTCTAGCACCTGCCTTACTGCCAGCAAAGCTTATTCTAAGAGACTTGAGCAAAGATAAATTTGGGTGGGATGAGGAAGTAGAAGTCAAACACATTCAGAAATGGAAAAAATGGATGGATGATTTGCAGTTACTTACAGACTATAAAGTGAACAGATGCTTCAAACCTACCGGGTTTGGAACCATAAAGACAGCACAAATGCACCATTTTGCAGATGCTAGTGAAGATGGATATGGCACGGTCACTTACCTTGTGTTAACCAATGAAGAGGGCAAAAGGCATTGTTCATTCCTGATGGGCAAGTCAAGAGTTGCACCATTGAAGCAGGTCACGATTCCAAGATTGGAGCTGACAGCAGCCATTGTGGCAGTAAAAATGGACAAAATGCTAAAAGGTGAGCTTCAAATGCCCTTACAAGAATCTATATTTTGGACTGACAGCAGCACGGTGCTAAAATACATCTCAAATGAAAACTCTCGATTCAAGACTTTTGTTGCCAACAGAATCTCCGTGATCAGAGATCATTCACAACCTTCACAGTGGAGGTACGTCACATCTGCCCTTAATCTGGCTGATCGAGCTTGTAGAGGGCTAAGCATAGAAAACTTTCTCAAAAGCACCTCATGGTCACAAGGCCCAAGTTTCTTATTGAAGTCAGAATGTGAGTGGCCAAAAAGACCAGATCAACTGAACGATTCACTCTTTGAAGATGAGCCAGAAGTTAAAATTTGTGCAGTTAACATGACAAGAATAGAGGAGGCGACTGAACCCATCAACAAACTAATCACTTACTTTTCAGACTGGCATCACTTGAAGAAAGCAGTGGCTTGGTTCCTCAAGTTTAAAGACACAATGCTACACTTAAGAAATGAAAGAAAAACATTTCAACTAGAAGCCAGTCAGACTAAAGGTAATCCAGAAGAACAAAAATCACTCATCACAAAGCACATGAAAAGGTACAAACTGACTTTAAAATCAAGTCCAATTTCTCTAGATGACTTAGTTAAAGCTGAAACGGAGCTTATCTGCCTAAGTCAACAGCAAAAATTTCCAGAAGAACTAAAGGCTCTAAAGAAAAAGACTTGTGTTAAAAAGTACAGTCACATCTATAAACTTGACCCGATCATACAAAATGGAATATTAAGAGTTGGAGGAAGACTCCAACTAAACATCCGAATAAGCTAAACATCCTGCAATTCTTCAAAAGCATTCACATCTACACCTCGCAGTTCCTGGGTAATGGGTCGAGTCATCAAGACAATGCCAGATGCCAAAGGTGAAGTCAGAAGAGTTTGTGTGCAGACCAAAACCAGCACACTGGACAGACCTGTGAATAAACTGTGCCTCCTTCAAGAAACAGCCAATGTTTGAAATATGACATTTTTAAAATGTATGTTTGCAGAGTTATTGCTAGTGATTTGAGAAGAATAGTTAATGTAAAAGCAAAGTTAATTGGCTCATATTGTAGTAAAGTATAATAATTGTCTCTAACCTTGCATAGGCAATAAGGGGCCGGAAATGTAAGACCCAATTTTAGAAAGTTAAAGTTTTGGGTTAAATTCATATTAATGTTTGATTAATTTGAATAGAATATAATTTATCTCATAGTCATAGACAATGGTATAGTCTTTACACCCTATACGTTAGTAAGAGATAGAACCTTCTTACTATAACTGAGAAACAGTGTGATAATAAGCTTAGTTGTGGTAGGAACAGGTCCCCAGGGCCGGATTTAGACTTGATAAGGCCCTAAGCTATTTGAGACATGGGGCCCTTTATAAGTCCAGATATGCTGTAGTATATTTAAGTATATATGACAATTGCTCACTCGGAAAATTTGTTTTGGGGGCCCCCAAGAAGGCGGGGGCCCTAAGCTATAGCTTGTGTAGCTTATACATAAATCCTGCACTGCAGGTCCCAGTAAAGAGGAACTTGAAAGACCCATTTTCTACTCAGAGATGGGATAAGCATACAGTTTTCTGACCGTCTTGAAATGGTTCAGAAGTGTTAAGTAAATAGTAACGATTTGAAATGTAACAAGATAAAGCTTAGAACTGAACTTTTCTTAACATTCATTTTTTCTCCTCTTGCTATTTTAATTTTCTTTTTTGTGTGAACTGTTTTATTTTGAAACATAACTAAACTTTTAGAAACAAACATATTTTGTCTGTGGAATCATTTTTGCGCATCAGGCTTTTGTGGAATCCCATTTTTTGAGTTAGAGCTTCTGAACTATACTGATAAACTGATCATTTTTGGAAAATGCAGCTACAACACGTATCAGCAAAAGAAAAGCTTTTCTCAGTGAAGGAAGGTTCGGCACACAGCGGGGTGAACATGCAGGGCCTGCCAGCTTCAAGCAGCAGTAACGTGGTTGATTTCTCTCTCTACACACTGAGCCATGAACACGCAGCGGCTGTCAGCGTGCCCTTCTGTGAGACGGCTTTCTGTGAGATGGTGAAGGCTGTTTCACTCGAACTGCGGCTTACAGAGAGCAATTAAAAGCAGTTAAGATAGAACAGGCTTTCCTTTTTTACAAATTATAAAGCAAAGGTTAGATAGATATTTGAATCTCGAGATAATATTAAATAATAGATATATACAGGGACATGCTCCAGCACCGTTGAGAGGATATGCAGGAGCGGCTATAAAGGGGGCCTGGCCAGCTGGGTATGAGCAGGAACATCTCTGGACATGTCGATTAGGCCTTGGGTTCATGTCAAGGTCGTTCATTTGATATAAAGGGCATCAGGAGAAGGGGCAGGAGGGGGGGTGCCAGCCAACAAACAGATGATGACAGACTGTGGGGCAATGCAGAGGGAGCATCCATCAAACTGCTCTTGACACAAACCCTGAGCAATCTGGTGGATGGGGTGGGATTAAAGGGGGGGTCGGGGTGGGGTTAGGGAGGGAACAGGTTGAATTCACCAATCACAGGACAGAGGGTGGGGCACATCATTTAAATAGACCGATCAGAGGAAAGATCAAGTCATCAATCATTTTTGATTGACATTTTGACAGAAGCACCCTGCCTTAATACTCCTGATAAGACAGATGGACAGATATCTCTGTAAGACTAACAGACAGATACGTAACATAGACAAGGCGTTCGCCGCTTTCAGCTCCTTCACAGGTTTTCTACGTATTCTCGTTTATACAAACCGTATTATCACAGGATTTGTGAGACTTAACCAAGTCTGTTCAGTAGGCAGGTCTCCTCTCGCACCCTATGATCAGCACACACACACACACACACACACACACACACACGCAAACACACACAGATCCTAGTCACACAACGATGCATTGCAGGAAGAATCCAAGCAGACCACAAACTCGCTGTGATGTCGTCATACAAGTGGATTTGGCTTTCCTCGGATCGTCACTTTAAGATGCTAAATAAGCTTCCAATAATTCCTGAATCCAAAGTTGTTTAAAAGGTTTCATTAAACGCTAAACTCCACTCACCTTTTTTCTTCCCTCTCTGTCCCCAACTCAATTATTTTATGCCCATTATTTCCAGTCACCACACACATCATGCAGGTACAAGAATCATCAGTATTGCAATATATTTCCACACTTTTCTGATGTTTCTCACAGAGTTTTTCCTTCAGATTTCTATCAGGATCAGCCAGCAACAACACCATTTATTTCTGTCGCACATTTTTGTTCAAACAATGGAGCTCAAAGTGCTTTACATGATGAAGAAAGAGAAAAAAGACAAAATAAATAAGAACTAAAATAAGGGAACACTAATTAATATAGAATAAAAGTAAGGTCCGATGGCCAGGGGGGACAGAAAAAATAAAATGCAGGGGTACTGAGGCCACAAGATTCACCCTGCCCCCTCTAGGCATTCTATCTAACATCAATGACCTCAATCATTCCTCATGGTATACAGGGTTCTCATGGAAGTACTTGATGATGACGGTCACGTGGACTTCTGGCCTTTAATTCATCAATGTAAGGACATCACGGTGCTTTGATCAGGTGGTGGTGGTGCAGGTTGCCATCACAGAAAACCGGAAAAAGAACAGAAGAGAGAGAAGGGGTTAGTACGGATTTTGGAGCCACCATGAATAATAATGATAATTAAATGAAAATACAGAGCATCAGTTTTAAACTAAGATGAAACTCTGAGAAAGCCATGTTACAGCAATGTGTTTTCAGCAGTGTTGTAAAGACCTCCACCGTATCAGCCTGGTGAATTTCTATCAGTCAGCTATTCCAGATTTGAGGTGCATAACAGCAGAAGGCCGCCTCACCACTTCTTTTAAGTTGAGCTCTTGGAATTCTAAGCAGACCCTCATCTGAAGATCTAAGGTTACGATTTGGAGTGTAAGGTGTCAGACTAGAATTTTTAAGATGGAGCAGACTATCTAAGGCTTTGTAAACCATAAGTAGTATTTTAAAGTCAATACTAAATGACACAGGTAACCAGTGTAGTGACATCAAGACTGGGGTGATGTGCTCGGATTTTCTTTTCTGAGTTAAGATTCTAGCAGCTCCACTCTGCACTCATTGCAGTTGATTGATGTCTTTTTTGGGTGGTCCTGAGAGGAGTGCATTACAGAAATTTAGTCGACCGCAAACAAAAGCGTGAACTCATTTCTCAGTATCTTTCAATTGTATAAGAGGTCTAACTTCTGATAAATTTCTTAAGTGAAAAAATGCTGTCCTAGTAATCTGATTAATATGCTTTTTAAAATTCAGGTCAGAGTCAACAGTTCCCCTAAATTCTTTACCTCCATCTTGACTTTTAATCCTAATGCATTAAGTTTATTTCTAATAACCTCATTACATCCATTATTGCTAATCACTAAAATTTCAGTTTTCTCTATATTTAGTTTGAGAAAATTACTTCTCATCCATTCGGCAACACAAGTAAGACATTGTGTTATTGAAACAACAGAGTCAGGGTCGTCAGGTGCTGTTGATAAATACAGTTGTGTGTCATCAGCATAGTTGTGGTAGTTCACGTTATGCCCCGAAATAATCTGACGTAACGGAAGCATGTAAATCGAAAAGAGCAGCGGACCAGGATAGAGCCTTGTGGACCATCATATAGAAAATCATGTGTCATTGAAGTCTAATCACCACAACTAACAAAGAATTGTCTACCTGCCTGGTAGGATTCAAACCAATTTAAGACCCTGCCAGAGAGGCCCACCCGATATCTAAGAATATTGTGATAGATGGTATCAAAGGCGGCACTTAGATCTATGACGATGAGAACAGATAAATGGCCTCTGTCTGCATTTACCTACAAGTCATTTACTACTTTAACGAGTGCAGTTTCTGTGCTGTGATTTGTTCTGAAACCGACTGAAACTTCTCAAGAATGGCAGGTTTATTGACGTGGTCTTTGAGCTGCGTAATGACGGCCTTCTCTAGGATTTCACATAAGAAAGGCAGGTTAGAAATGGGACTAAAATTTTCAAAAGCAGAGGAGTCGAGATTATTTTTTCTTGAGCAGGGGTTTAACTACAGCAGTCTTAAGACAGTCTGGGAAGACCCCCGTATCTAATGACAGGTTTACTATGTCAAGAATACTATCAATTAGCACAACCGATACTACTTGGTTGGGATTGGGTCAAGAACACAAGTGGAGGGTCGCAGTTAAGAAATTATTTTATATAAATCAGGAAAATCTATCCTGGTGAAACTATTTAATTAGTTTATAATGGAGTACTGGCACTTAAAAGGATCAGTGTTGGGGAGATGTACTAGATAATTTCTAATATCATTAATTTTTTGATTAAAAAATACAGCAATAGCCTCACAGGTTTCACTGGAAGTATTTTGGAGGAATTCTGTAGAGTGACCGAGTTTAGCAGATGATCAATCGTAGAGAATAAGACTCTTGGATTACTAGCATTGTTATTTATAATTCTAGAGAAATAGCAGCGCATCTCAAGATGGACTGTATTATTGTATTCTGTTATTTTAACCTTCAATATCTCATAGTGGATAGTCTTGGAGGCACTTCAGACAGAAACTGTGACCACAATGTAGTGACACGCGGTCAGTCAGAGTGTCCAGACACACCGAGCAAGTGAAACTCGTCCTGTGACACAAACAGCTGGGCTTCAGCCATCGTCAGTCTGATGAGAGGCAGGCAGAGAGAATCAGTCAGAGAAACAAGGAAGTGACTTGTGAAGAAACCAAAGTGAAAGTTTGTCTGTGCTCAGTGAGTAGGATGATGATGATGATGATTCCCTACTGCCAGTCCCTCTGTGATAGCCCACATCAGACTCATTCCACTTAAGTACATAAGTGTGACCCCTCAAGCCTGTCACTTCTCAGTGACACACACTGTCACCAGCACTAACAAATGTACAGATGTCTCTGAGATACATGAAGGCTCGTATAACATTTAGTTTTATGCCAGTTGTAGCCAGAAGACACACCACATGCACTTCAGATCAGGTCATCTACCTCAACCTAAATATATTCAGGCCTGGCCAGTACTTGGAATGGAGACCATCTAGGAAAAGCTTGGATGTCTGCTGGAAGAGGTGTTGGTGAGGCCAATAGGGGGCTTAACCGGTGGTCTGAATGTGGATCCCAATGCCCCAGTGCAGTGAGGAGGACACTGTGCTGTATAAATGGTGCTGTCCTTCAGATGAGACGTAAAACTGAAATCCTGATTCTTTGTGGTTATTAAAGATCCCTGTGTGTCCTCCACAAAGATGTCTTTGCTAAATTGTACTCCAAGGCCTTGTCATTGTGCCCCCCTAATTGTCCCCTCTCTCTCATTAGCTAGCTGTTTCTCTCACCACTTCACCTTCTAATAGCTCATGTGTGGTGAGCATACTGGCACAGAAATTGCTGCCGTCACATCATCAGGTGGATGCTGGACATTAGTGGGTGGTTGAATTGGCTCCCCACTCACTGTGTAGAAGAGCTTTCAGGGCATCGCTTATACCCAATTGTGTGACTCAGATCTGTGTGTGTTAATCGTAGGGTGCAGGAGTAGACGAGCCTTTTCAACAGACTTGATTAAGTCTCACAAATCCAGAGATACCACGATTTGAATAAAAAAGAAAATCTAAAAAACCTGTGATGAAGTCGAGAGTGACGAGCGCCTGCTGTGTGTTACGTGTCTGTCTGTCTGTCTGTCTGTCATCAGTTTTTAAGATGTTTTCATATTTCTACTATCCTTGTGTTTATTAATGTATCATATTATTTTGTTTCTTAAACTGAGTAGGCATCATTTGGGATCACTCACTTTACTGAACAATCTGATAAATTCCTGGGTTGGACAAAGAAAAACACAAAAAGTCATTATTGATAAGAAGGAGACCAGAATTATTATGGGATGGATAATTTGATTAATAAAGAGGACTAATATGGAGTCTGATGTGGACTTCAGTGTGTAATAAATGAATAAGAAATACTGACGTGAATGACACTTTAGCAGACCCCCTATGACAGGTCATCTCTTCTGTCACTTGGTGGTCTTCACTCTTTGAGCTCCTGTCTCACATTAACTGTTCACCCTCAGTAACTCCTCAGAGGTTCTCTCTGTGAGTTCTCAGCTTTCTCTTTAAATCTCCTCCTCCTCCTCCTCAGAGAACTCAGACAAACTTTCACTTTCGTTTTTTCACAAGTCACTTCCTTGTTTGTCTGACTGATTCTCTCTGCCTGCCTCTCCTCAGACTGACGATGGCTGAAGCCCAGCTGTTTGTGTCACAGGACGAGTTCACCTGCTCGGTGTGTCTGGACACCCTGACTGACCCCGTCACCATCCTCTGTGGTCACAGTTTCTGTCTGAAGTGCCTCACAAACTACTGGGATCAGAGCCAAGAGTGCAGCTGTCCTCAGTGCAGACACACCTTTACCACAAGGCCTGAGCTGAACAGAAACACTCTGTTGAATGAAGTCATCAAGAAATTAAAGAAGACGACTCTCAGTTCTCCTCCTCCTCAGAATTATGCTGGCCCTGGAGATGTGGAGTGTGACTTTTGTACTGGGAAGAAGTTCAGAGCGGTGAAGTCCTGTCTCACCTGCATGTCCTCCTACTGTCAGACTCACCTGCAGCCTCACTATGAAGGAGACGCCCTGAAGCACCACAAGCTGGCTGATCCTGATAGAAATCTGAAGGAGAAACTCTGTGAGAAACATCAGAAAAGTCTGGAGATATTCTGTAAAACTGATGATTCCTGTATCTGCATGATGTGTGTGGAGTGACTGGACATAATGGGCATAAAATGGTCGAGCTGGAGACGGAAAGAGAAGAAAAGCAGGTGAGTGATGTTTAGTGTTTAATGGAAACTATTTGAATAACTTTGAGTTAAGGAATTTGTACATTTAATATGACAGAGAAATCTACACATCTACTGTAAAACTTGATTAACTGTCAGGACTAAATAACAAAAATCCAACCTTGTGCACGCCAGCGTCTCCCAAATACTACTGCGAGTTCTGCACATTGGAACAACAGAAATCCCAGTGTCCATTACGTCCCTTCAGCTTTAATAGCGGTTTGTAGCTTTTCTCTTTTGTTATAATTAAACTAAACTACTATACATTGTTATGGCCTATCAACATATGTGTGTGCTGTTTGAACTTATTAAACGTTTACGAAACTGCAACAGCTCTTCAAGTATTGCTTCAATGACGGAGTTGGAAGGCCAACAGTGAACGATAGAAAGCGGGGAGCTGAAATAATTAAACAATGTGTTGAAAATGGAAACCAGTGACGGTAATGTCATAATGTATTAATGTTAATGGTCTTCTGCATTGTAATTTTCTTTACATATTCTGTTATGTCAGGTTGTGTTAATATATTGTGGCGTGCAGGCAGCTTGTGATGCTCTGTATGGGGGCAGAAAGGGCGGAAAGCTGTAAGTGATGGGACTGGCTGAGGGGCTTCTGTTCTGTGAGGGGCGGACAGGAGAAGTGAGGAGAGAAGGGAAGGTGTGGAGCAGGGAGTCAGAAGACAATAAGCAGGAGTGTTTGTGGGATCAGAAATACACAACGAGAGTGGCAGGAGATCAAGTGATCGGTAGGGAAAGCTTTCTTTGATTGTTTAGGAGGTGAGCTCTGTAAGCCAAATAACGGAGTGAAAGACAGGACACCGCTTGTTAGGGAAAGAAGACTCCTCATAAAACGTAGAAAACTCCAGGACCTCTGAGTTGTATTTGCTTATTATGCTAATCAATACAATATTATATAAATTAATTCATTTTGTTAATATAGTTTTTTAAGACTGTTCGCTACATTAATTTACTCTGTCATTTTTAAAGTAGTTGCTCTGTTATCCGTCTTTTCTCTTATCCATCACAGCCTCGGTCCTGACCCCTGACTGATAATCGAGGTTTTACTGGACCTTATAAACCTGATGTTTCGAGTTCAGAGCATTGGCTGCTGGAGTCCATCCTGGTGAGACTGGTGCAAGTCATGAAACAGCTCAGGATGAGATCCCCAAGATGGCCCACAAACACCTGAGTTCTCTCCTCACAGCCAGCTGAGTTTCTTTCTGCTCTGATCAGTTTCTCTTTTGAGTTTCTAAGGCAGTGGGAGGCCAACTATAGCCTGCTGTCTAGAAATGTCCACTGGCAGGGGTGCGAGCGTCACGTGGGCTACGCGTAGAAATGTCTGACATTCGGACCCTCCAGAGGTGTTCTTAACAAGATGATGTTACAGTTGGCTGATGTAAGCGTAGTAAGTGAGCACACAATGTCATCCTAAACGTAATTCAATAGAAGGTCTGACACGTCAATAGACACACTCTGTACTGCTGACACTTACACGCTGAGTGTGCTAAGCTGCTCGTCTGCCATTGTGGTGTTTGTCCATTTTTAAAGAATCAGAGTTTGCATTTAGCTGATCTCAGGGCTGTTTAAGAGACACATTATTGTCACATGTCAATCTGTATTGTACTCCAGAGTTAAGTCTACGATTCTTACAATAAGTTCAGCTCAGAAATGTCAATATACTATTCCTGTGTAGATTTTCTGTTTTTAATGATATAACTCATCAGGCTCTTCATTAGTGATTAGACATCATGTTATTTAGTGGAGCAGTAAGGACATTTTGAATGTCAAACCCCTGAGTGATAATCCCACCACATGTATGATTATGACAAAGACTCTGAGCTTCCATATTTGGTAAAACCGTAACAAGTCCAGCAGGAGTGTAAAGAACTTACTAGAAGTATAAGTCTGACCATCTAAGCCTAATTTCAAATCCCCCATCACTACTACACAACCTCAATGTACAGTAAGTTCAGATAAAGACACTTAACTTCAGTCCACCATTTGGTGTTTCTTCAAATAAAGGACTAGTGTCACATCAGCTCTACCAGGTCTCAGTAAGTGACACAAATGTGGCCGAGGCCTCGCTGGAATATTAAAAGAGCTCGGCTCACAGGCGAACACACGTTTAGAAACCAACATCTCAAACAACAATGAAGTCTATGAAGTGGCCTGATATTTTTCAGTTTATTATGAATCAGGTCACTAATATCGGCATCTAATTTTTGATCTGTTTATGTTTTCTGTTGTTTGGCTGTCACTTGATTTGGATTGATTTACATAAATCAGTTCTTTAAATGTCCCTGAAAGCAGACATGTAATTGTAGCACAGACTGGCACTGCTTGGTCAGAAGTCTTTTTCTTAAGCTGCCACCGCCTGTCCCTCTGTTATTGACTCGTACCTTCAGCTCAGATGTCAGGTCACTTCACCAGGACTCTCCTTGACAGTTTTGGGTGTCATCTGATCAGTCTCATCAACCACAGAAAATGTCACCCAGCGATGTCTCAGTATGTCACTCTTTATCACTTTGTGACTGAAGAAGGAGCCAAAACCCAACTCGGTGGACACCACTTAGCAGGAATTAGCAGTAAAAGGTTGGATTTCTGTTCATCCAAGACACCTACAGCAGCAAGTCCACCATGTCCTTTATAACACTTTGTAAGCACTAGAACTCTGATCTCTGCTCCTGGATTATCTTCTGTCCTGTAGTAAGACCCTTATTGTGGCCATCACAAAGGCTAAATGATCTCTTCTCCTCCAAAGGGTAACGTAGTGCCAGACTGTAAGAGCTGAAGACCCCTGTAATGGAGTTGAACGTGGGGTTCTCATTCAGTTCTGACTTGATAAAGGAAAGCAAGGTGCACAAGTAAGAGAGACCACATCTAAAATCTGTAGAATTACTGAAGGAGGACATCAACCAGCAGTTGTACATTTGTTTTCCATTAAAAGATAACCCGTAAGAGTGAAACCTCAAAGACTTTAAACTGCAGAACAACTCACAGTCACAGGAGAAAAGGACAAGAGAGAGAAAAGAATCTGTTAGAAGAAAGACAAAGCAAACTGAATGTTCTTAAATGTGTGACAGAGGAAGCTCTCCATGGACACAACAATCTGGACAAAGAGTCACCTCCACCTGAGTGACCATAAACCAAGTCTGGAGTTCACCTGCTCGGAGTCTTAGAACTTCTGACTGTGACTCGGTAGTTAAGATAAAGCCAGGGGGTGAATTCTGGGAGTTGACATCACCATAACTGTGTGAAGGAGAAGGCTTAGCTGTTGTGAGGGTCTCTTCATGAATTCTGTAATAAAACTAAAGTGGAGTTGAATCAGTTCAGAGCAGCGTCTCACACACACAGAGGAGCTGTAAGGGAGTGTAGACAACCTGTAAGGAAAACCAAACTGCCATCACAGTGCCGACTCGAGAAACTTAACAAGTAACTAAGGATTGAAACAGAACTGAAACGAGAACATTTAAAAGCTGGATCTGAATGAATGATGTTTACTAGAAATCTTTTTTGATAAAAATTATGAGAAATAAAATCACAAGTTATGTGCCTTTCCTATAAGCGCAGGAGAAAGAACCAACTAAGGTAACAGAGACTCATGTTTGGTGTTGTCTGTTGATGTCGTCTGTCTGTATACACTTGAATACGTTCATCTTCAGTTGTCCTTATATTAGAAATACATTTTATTTTTCCACTGTGACTCTTCCCTGGTGGAGTTTGCATGTTGTCATTGTGTTTATGGAAGATAAAAAAATGTATGTATTAGCAGAATTTGCATAAATGAACATAAAAATAATTAACAGCTTCTAAAGCATTAGATTCAGCATAAATTAAAATGACAAGCTAATAATATGATATGTCAAGCAAATGGTTAAATAAAGACATAAGTTATATTGCATTTTCTAGTTAAAGCCTTATTGGAAATTACCAATATTGGGAATTGAAGGATAGAACAGGAACAGAAAGACATGTAGAAACTACCCAAGGACAAAAAAGAAAGGAGAATAAGAACACCTGTTGAGTGATACTAATAACAAAATGTAGAAGAAATGGTCAGGATAGGTATGTGAGAAACCAGCTGGAATAGTGAGTCACCAGAAAACAGCAAAGGCATTGTGACAACGAGGTCAAGAAGATGTAATGTATGAAAAATAAAATTAGTATATTCATGTACTAGTATACATAAAATTTAGAAAATATATAAGTATTAACCTTAGTGCAGAAATAAGTGCAAGTCAGGCATGCCAAGCAAGTTATTAAACAGAACCACATGCCATATTTCTTTTTAATTAAAGCTTAGCTTTAAGTTACAAGTATAAACTAGCATGCAAGCCAAGGAAAGGGAAGTGATAAGAGTGCACAAATATGGAAGAAGGAACTTCTGCCGAGCCAAGGCCAATAAAATTGAACAAAACAGAAAGTAAAAATGAACAACAGACCGTGAAAATACCGGAGGCCAGCTACTGGGGATGTCAGGAGATCATAATGGTTCTCATAAAAACTCGAGGTATCGGCTGGGCAGGTGCAGAGGGGAGTCAGAGAAAAACAGCAAATGAGCTAATCTGAGCGAGGTCGGAATGATAAGAAATGACTACAACAACAACAACATTTATTTATATAGCACATTTTCATACAAAAAATGTAGCTCAAAGTGTTTTACATAATGAAGAAAAGAAAAATAAAAGACACAGTAAGAAAAATAAGTCAACATTAATTAACATAGAATAAGAGTAAGGTCCGATGGCCAGGGAGGACCGAAAAAAAACAAAAGAAAAAAAAAACTCCAGACGGCTGGTGAAAAAAATTAAATCTGCAGGCATTCCAGACCGTGAGATCGCCCAGTCCCCTCTGGACAAATATAAGTTTTAAGGACTATATAAGTTTTGAGTTCTGAACTGTTCAGGGCTCAGGTCAATTTGGCCGTATTGGGTTGAGTTTGTGTTATTATTATTGTTATTTTATTGCAATAAAACCATAGACTCTGTTTGCCTATCCTGAGTCTCCTAATAGCCTTCATTTCAGGTAAAAAGACTTGTGATGACAATTTTTCAGCACGACATGTTCATGTGGGTTTCCTCCTACAATCGAAAGACTTGCAGTTTAGGTGGACTGGGGCTTTGGAACATTAGCTCTATTGTGTGTGTATTCAACCTCGATTTCCATGTTTTTCCTCTCTTCTTAGGGTATCTGGAGTAGGGGGCTCTCAAAAACATGGCCTGTTAAAGCCCACTGAGACACTCCTTGGGTGATTTTTGGATAAACAAGAAAAGAGAAATTGTGTTCTTTGCAGTGTAAGGTGCGAAAAGTGAAGAGTAAAGCAGACAGGCCTGTTCCTTGTGCTGCTCCAGTGTTGCTCAAACAGTTCTTGAGTCTGCCTGACAGATAGTCCATCATCAGGACACCACAGGCTCACCCACCTGCACATCTCTGAGCTGACCCCTTAACAGGGATGGCTGGGTGGTCCTGAAGGCTTTGGTGAAACCAAAACATATTAACATAATAAACATATCTCTATTATAAGAGACGAGACGTGATCTTTCTGAAGAGACTTTTTGGAAGTCTAGAGAGACGGAAGCAAAAGATGGAGACTTTGGTTATTCTGAAAGTCAACAAAAATGAAAGTAAAGATCGCATTCACATAGACAAATGGAAATTATTACTCAGTGAAATAAAAGAACAGCGAAAAGAGATTGAATATATTGTTTGGATTGAAACTTTAAGTCAGAGAGTTGTAGATCGTCTAATTCGTGCTGCCATCAGGGACAAGTAGTGTTTCTTTCCAATGAAGAGGCCTCTCCGCGAGAATTAAAAGATTTGTGGTTTGGTGAAAGTGAAATCCACGTACGCGGTCACGCTTGGGTCACAGAGTAGCACAGATACACAGGAGATTTTAGAGACAAACGTTATTCAGACACTTCAAACAAACATAAGTCTCTTTCAGGAGTGAATCGAGCTCCGTGTGTAGTCGGAGAGGACAGTTCCGTCTCTCAATTAGAAGAATAGAAAATCTTCCTGTTCATAGGGGCGCGCCTTGGGAGCGGGACCACCACAGGAGCAGAGGATGTCTGGGGGAGAAGAGAGACAAGGCAGTGAGATAAAAGGACAGGTGCTGTACAATGTTTTAAATGTTCAAAGCGTCACACGAACCAAACCTAGGGGTGAGCGAGCGATGTGAGCAGGGGGCAGAGCTCACTAGTTTTATTAAAAATAATAATCCGTCACCTAAACAAAACACCTGAGGTAAGTAATATATCAAAAATATCATTTCTGAGTTTTAGAATTCCTTTTAGTTGCCTTCTTCTTGAATTCAACAGAATCGTTTGTGTATTTCAGTATCTTACTTGACTTCAGAAAATGACAACGGCAGACAACATCCTCACATGTCTGACTCAGGATATCAAATGGCCCTGTCAATCCTCTAATTACTGACATGACGTGTTTTAAGTCCTCCTGGCCTTTCACCAGTATCTTTACTTTACAGTCCAGTTTGTTTTTATTATTTTTGGTGTTGTGTGAACTTCACATTTCCCAGTTTGTTGATATGATGTCTTCTAAACATCAAGAACTAACTCACACACCAGTGTGCCTTCAAACTGTCTTCTGGATTTGACGTTCTCTTCAAGCCCAAACTCAATCTTACGTCAATTAAATTAAACCTTTCATTTAATCTTTATTATCATTCCTGTTTGTTAAATCAAATCTAAGTTGTGTCATGAAATGTCAAACAAATGTGTTGTTAAAATATCAGGACTCAGTAAGAGAAGAAGAAATCACAAAGTGAACGTGAATTCTGATATGACCATGCATATCCTCTTGTGTGTCCAAACAGAAACAGCTGGGGGCGACACTGAGTGACATCAAGAGGGGACTTGAGGAGAGAGAGAAGACACTGAAGGGGACGAGGAGGGCCATGGAGGAGATGAAGGTGAGTGGAATTGGAAGACAACACTTCATATCAAAGAGAGGAGAAATAAATGAGAACTTTAAGAGCAGAAGAGCTTCACTGGTGATGATGAGTAGGGACACGAAAAGGGAGAGTTAGAGAAGACGTGTTGTGGTGTCCTTCATGGCCTTTCACTGTTGACAGAATCCCAGGTGTTACTCAGTGGAGACTCAGACAGTATCACCCTAAAGTCCTCTGATATTCCATCAGCTGCTTAAAGGGGACTTAACTCTACTGACAGAAACTCACACTGAAGGTCAACGCTGATGTTCTGAATTAGATCAGCGGGCACAACGTCCATTAATGGACTAAGTTGTTTTTATTTTAAAATATCATTGCAAAAAATAAAAAAAAAAAATCATAAAGTTAAAACAGAAATCAAAAAACACAAAAAAAATTAAAAACTACCAAACAGGATTCACGCTGCAGCCAAGAAAAAGAGACAAGAACCGAGAACTGGGCCAAAATTCCTGATAATTTAAATAGATATAAAAAAATAAATTAATTAATAAAAAGTCAGAATTTCCTTTTCCCCTGCTATGGTTGCTTATTTTAAAGTTTTATTAATTAGATCTTGACATATTTTACAAAGGTTTTGAACAGATCTTCTAAGTGAGAATTTTTTAGTTTTAAATGTCAAATATCAGTGACCTAGTGACTTATCACAGGTGGGCTGGGGGTCTTTAAGTTAAGCAGGACAAGTCGACGAGCTCACAATGTGGTAAAGGCAGTTACAGTCAATGTGTCTTCCTTCACTTTAGGCCCCTCTGGTAGCCCACCAGCCACAGCTGTTAGTAAGTTAGGAGTGATTGTGACGCCACTGCTGTCTGATAAAACATTCAAACATTTTGGCCCTAAATTATGTTACTTTGTTGTCTTCTCAAAACATGTGGCCCAGTGAGGCTGGATACCGATTACCGATGAGATAAATGTGATCGATGAAAGAGTCGAAGTCAGATGGTTGAATATTTCGCACATATGGAGCTGGAGTGTATTCTATGCATGACTGACTTCCACTCCTTTTCTGAGATATTCATTAAAAGGTCCTTTTCCCACCGTATCTTAGGACCCTTAAAGGGGAGATTCTTTGAAATGTTTTTATATGTTGCTGAGATGCTGTCTGACTCCTCAGGACTGATCGGGAATTCTTCTCGAAAAGAAATGATTGGAAGGTGTTGAAAATTGGGTAGGTTATTTGGGTAGATTTTTGTTGTCTGTAGCTTC
>JANRMT010048586.1:0-17193 GCA_026402145.1 Polypterus bichir lapradei
GTGCGCTCAGTTTATCAGCAAAGTGCGTATTTGGGAACACCGTAGTGACGACTTGGTTCAACATTACTTGGCAATAGGGAAAGTGGGGCAAGTTGCACTGGTGCATTTGTGTCTCCCATAAAAGCAGCTTCACTTGAAATCACTTTGTGATTGTGCACGGGTAAAAACGTCCGCTGAAGTGTCAGATTCTTATTTAATTCTTCTGCTTTCTGTATCTTCTGCATTGCATTCAGGTCTTTCAGGTTACCCTGATGTTTTGTCTCATAGTGCCGTCTTAGATTAAATTCTGTAATTACAGCCACATTAGCTCCACAAATGAGACACACGGGTTTAACGGCAATGTCAGTAAACATATACTCAGCCTCCCATCGGTTTTTAAAGGCTCTATTTTCAGAATCAACTTTTCTCTTAAGCATCGTGTGGGCTAGCTTCGCAATAACTTGCAAGCTAGACTTGATTAACGCGGTAAGTGTTCAGCAAGGCAGCTGAAGCGCTGCATTATGGGATCTGTAGTTTATTGTGTTACCAGCGCTTCATATACCCGGGCCATTAATAACAATAATACAGTATATAAAATGATCTCGCGGGCCGGATATAATTACACGCCGGCCGGATGTGGCCCTTGAGTTTGACACATATGGACTAAATAGAACTTGAAAAGATATATTTTTTCGTACATCGAGCCCGCGTGCTAATGTGGTTTTGCCTGCATGCCTCAATAAGTGACCCTCCCCTCGCTCTTACTTTTTTACCGTTCATCTAATGAATACACTGAGTATGGCTTTACCAAAACAATCATTGATTGCGAATAAAGTATTCATTATTCGAGTATGTAGATCGGGGTATATATATACACGTTTCTTACTGCATCAATAAACAGCTCGTCTTCTTCTTTATCTGAGACCTGACACACTGCATGCACGGTTTTTTTTTTTTTAACACTGTCTTCCTTTAGCGGGACATTCACTTTTTCCACCGTGTGCTTTGTTTCTGCAGTAGATGCAGTTATGAATAATATGTTTGTATGTATCAGACGCTTCATATTTTTTTGCTGCCTTTTCAATTGTGTAATTCGGTTTTTGTTCAGCGCTCTTCGGAACTGTTGCTTTTTGTCTGTGCACTGCGTCAGTTCACGTGAGCCGCTCGGTGTACGTGCATCGAAGTTTCCCAGCTGTGCTGGTGCCATCTCGTGCTATGTCCATGGCTGTATCTAATGCTACCGAAGTCCAGGTACTTAAAACTTTCTCTCGCAGTTTCGCTGAGTTTGTGCCAAACACCACCCTGACCATCTCATCTTCCTCTGCATAAGTACAGTCCTTCACCCGTGAATATTTACCCGTGGCAGTTTGCTATTGGATTGCCGCTGACGGACGGCCTTATATGGGCAGGCACTAAATTACAAATGCCAGCGGCAGCCTGTCTATGAACTTAATTTAAAGTGTAGGTTTACACTGTGCTTTGTTTCCGAAGTAGCAGAACTCATGAATATGGTTGTATATATCACTCGCTCGCTTCTTATTGTTTCGCTGCCTTCTCAATTATATAATGCATGTTTTCTAAAGCGCTTTTTGGGCCTCTTCCTGGTTTTCTACGTACTGCGTGATTACGTAGGAGGCGTGATGATGTCAGACGAAACTCCGCCCCCACGGGTTTCAAGCTCATCTCCATTACAGTAAATGGAGAAAAACAGCTTCCAGTTATGACCATTACGCATAGAATTTCGAAATGAAACCTGCCCAACATTTGTAAGGAAGCTGTAAGGAATAAGCCTGCCAAATTTCAGCCTTCTACCTACACGGGAAGTTGGAGAATTAGTGATGAGTCAGTCAGTCAGTCAGTCAGTCAGTCAGTCAGTCAGTCAGTCAGTGAGTGAGTGAGGGCTTTGCCGTTTATTAGTATAGATTTATGTGTGGTAATTATAGGAACACTGGTTAGATTTGCAGATTTATGTTATCTATAAACAGAATGACAATAAAGTCTTAATTTTTTATACCTTTTAGTTGTACAAGTGCTTCATGTGTAAGCTTTGACAGCTTTTTTTTGGGTGCAGTGTGTGTAAACTTACAGCATATGAAAATTTAGATACATTACTTCTATAATTATACTTTTTATGAATGGTGTCTCATAAAATATGCATTTTATTTCTTCAATTTCCTCTGATATCTAAGATCTCTAAAGAAATATTGACAGAGTAAAAGTAACCAAAGCCTACCCTGGTAGCATCGGGTGCCTATTAGGAACACTGATCTGAATTGTAGTCATCGGGTATAATCATAAAGACTGAGCAAATATATGTCGATAATGTTATTATATGTTATCAGTTTGTTTCGATTAAAATTTTTTGCAAAAACAATTGATTTTTCTAGTAAAGTTAAAGCTTTAAAGTTGGGTATGTTATTTTTCAAAAAGAATATACGGGATCACTAATATCTTTCACAAAGCTTATTTCAAAAGTTCATATTATTAGCGTCATTATTTTTATTTTTACTGGAACCCTGTTTTGTGGCTTTTTTACAATGCAACACTCTGGTGTTGACATGGACTTACCCTGGGAGCCGCATGCGATTACATTATCAGAGTGACAACATAAATTGCTTTCTATTGGATCATTCCAGTCTCCAACTTTGTACTATATGTAAACGACTTTTTGAATGTGCTTCTTTTTGAGTATCATTTAGTTAGACTTTGCTTTAGATTTTGACTTTTCGATTTACATGCTTCCATTAGGTCAGATTATCTCGGGGCATAACTTGAGCTACCATAGCTATGCTGATGACACACAACTGTACTTATCAATAGCGCCTGACGGCCCTGACTCTCTTGATTCACTGACACAATGTCTTACTTGTGTTTCTGAATGGATGAGTAGTAATTTTCTCAAACTAAATAAAGAGAAAACAGAAATTTTAGTGATTGGCAATAATGGATATAATGAGGTTATTAGAAATAAACTAGATGCATTAGGATTAAAAGTCAAGATGGAGGTAAAGAATTTAGGGGTAACTATAGCAAATGTTAGACCTCTTATCATTGAAAGATGCTGAGAAATTAATCCACACTTTTGTTTTCAGTTGACTAGATTACTGTAACGCTCTCCTGTCAGGACTACCCAAAAAAGACATAAATCGATTGCAACTAGTGCACCTGCTAGAATCTTAACTAAGAAAAGTAAATCTGAGCACATCTCTTCAGTTTTGATGTCACTAGATTGGTTACCTGTGTCATTTAGAATTGACTTTAAAATCCTGCTTATAGTTTACAAAGCCTTAAATAATCTCACTCTATCTTATATTTCGGAATGTCTTACACCTTATATTCCAAATCGTAACCTTAGATCTTCAAATGAGTGTCTGCTTAGAATTCCAAGAGCTAAACTTAAAAGAAGTGGTGAGGCGGCCTTCTGCTGTTATGCACCTAAAATCTGGAATAGCTTGCCAATAGGAATTCGCCAGACTAATACAGTGGAGCACTTTAAAAAGCCGCTGAAAACACATTACTTTAAAATGGCTTTCTTATAGCTTCATTTTAGTTTAATCCTGATGCTCTGTTTATTCAATTAATTATCATTATTATTCATAGTATTCATATTCAAAATCCGTACTAACCCCTACTTTCTCTTCTGTTCTTTTTCCGGTTTTCTGGGGTGGCGACCTGCACCACCACCACCTGATCAAAGCACCATGATGTCCCTACATTGATGGATTAAAGTCTAGAAGTCCACATGACCGTCATTATGAAGTTCTTCCATGAGAACCCTGAATACAATGAGGACTGATCATTTATGTTAGATAGAATGCCTAGAGGGGGCTGGGTGGTCTCGTGGCCTGGAACCCCTGCAGATTTTATTTTTTTCTCCAGCCGTCTGGAGTTTTTTTGTTTTTTCTGTCCTCCCTGGCCATCGGACCTTAATTTTATCTTAATTAGTGTTCCCTTATTTTAATTCTTATTTATTTTGTCTTATTTCTCTTTCTTCATCATGTAAAGCACTTTGAGCTGCATTCTTTTATGAAAATGTGCTATATAAATAAATGTTGTTGTTGTTGTTATGTACCCTCTTTTTACTGTTGCTAGGTCCTACTTGAATTCCCAGTTACAATATTTGGTAATCCTGTCTACTTTCACTTCCTGGCTCTTGTGATACTCAGACTTCTTATTGCTGGTAGCAAAACATTATATACAGGTACATCTTTAGGATGGAAACAGAGTACTTGGAGAAACCTCACAAAAGCACACAGAGAATACACTAAGTCCTTACAATGACTTGACTGGAAATTACTTGTAAGCCATGTCCACACAGTTGTTAGGCAATAGCAATGATTATTATGCCACACCTGGACATTGGCAACCCAGAATTTTCTTGTTCCTAAAGGCTTTCTTGCCCAATAGCAAAATCTTCTTGATAGAGTAAACTGTTTTGGGATTTCTCAGCTGTGTAATGGCCTCATGCAACTGCTAGTCAGAATCTTGTTTCACAGTGTCATTGTCAATAGTCAGAATTATGCATTCATTTTCTGATTCACTTTACATTATTGTGTGAATTCTTTTCACCTCTGATTGAAGTTCAGTAATGTAAAGTTCCAACAGTTACTCTAAATAGCTATGCGACAACTGCCCCTTTAAATTATTTTCTTTTCTGTGAAATTATTATTTTTATTATAGCTGTATAAGTCACTATAGACATTAACCTTCTAAATGCTGTTAAGCGCTTGTTATGCATTGAAATGTTTGAATAAAAACAGATTTAAATATTATTTTTAAAGAGACAAAGAGCATAAAATTAACCATCTCATTATTATTAATGGCAGAAAATAAAAAAGAGTGAGGAACTTTGGAAATAAACCAGGCCAACTGGCTTTACAAATAAGGCCAAAAGTGCAGAACCTTGGCATTATCAATCCTAAACTGCATGTCACACATTAAGCATATTAGTAAGATTGGATTCTTTTACTTAGAGGCATACTCCATCCAAAAATGATATTTTGTTTAAATATTATTGACCCCATGTGCTTTGTAGCGATGACCAAGAAGAAAGCTGTGTCATTCCTACAGTATTGTGCCTTTGAACTGAAAACAAGACTCTTGACCAATGAATGAGGGAGAGGCCAATCTTCAATTCAAATGCACAGTATCATGGGAATGACATCTTTTCTGTTGACATTCAATGCTGAATTTTAGGAAGTCACTTATTAGTGATATTTCAGCAAAAAATGCACATATTTCGCATGTTTTGTCCAGAAAATAATGGACTTATGAAATATGTAATATGAGTTACATGAAAAATTTGTTTTTTCTTTCCATCCAATCTTTCAGATTATTTGTCATTGGAAAAAAACTGGTTACCATTACTGTTCTACTATGTAATAAACATTTTTTCTTATACTGCATGAAAACATGAGATTAAATATTTTTCTCAACTGTCACTGAAAAGCAAACAGAGTAAGTAACATTTAAAAAAAATATTGTCTTTGGGTTGAGAATTCTTTTAAACATGACACAAGTTAAATATTTTACATCTTTAGCCATCTAGATTATTTTAATGCATTCCTATCAGGTTTTTCAAGAAAAGAAATCATTTGGCTGCTATTAGTCTAAATGCAGCAGCACGAGTCTTAACTAAAAAAAGTAAATCTGCATATCTTGCCAGTCTTAGCAACATTACACTGGCTGCTAAGGGTTGATTTTAATATATTTTTTATTGTATATAAGGCTTGGAACTATATTATTATTATGGAATAAGATAGATAGATACTTGTCCCCCTACATTTCTACACATAATCTCAGACCTTCCAACACCGACTTGCTATTTCTAGAGTTAAGCATAAAAGAACTGGTGAGGCATCATTCTGTTTATAGATAACATAAATCTGCAAAACTTTATACCATTAGAGACACCATGGTCCAGTACAGCTGAACATTTCATGAAAACTACCAAAATCCAACTCTACCATCTCTTTTTTCTTACTCTCTTAAGAAATTAGTAGGTTCACTATTATGTCCCTCATACTTTGAATATAAAGTTGTTCTTTCATAAATTGAACTTGTAGTTGTTTGTATAGATTGGTCACTAATTATCACTTTTGCGTGTTTTCTTTTTTTCTGTACCTCTGTTATGGTGCTATGCTCTACTGACAACTGACCTGGTGCACTAATGGTTCTAAAATTACTCTTTACTGAGTTGTGTGGTTTCACATTGCTTGACACAGAACCATTTATTTCTGGGAAAGGCTCTTTTGTAAATTAAATTAGCTCTGTGGGCTTTGAAAAGTTTGCTAATACGTGGACAAAACGGAATGTTTAATGTAAAGTAGACCAGCTAGCAGGATACTGACAGATCAAGAAAACATGAACTTGCCCTGTTATCGTATGCATCATGATTCCTTTTAAAATTAGGAACCTACTAGTACTGTATTTCAACAATCTGTTATCATCTATTTATGTCAATTTATGGAGGTGCTTATAGGTCAAAATGTTCCTTCTGTAGCCCTCATTTGATTGATTCTTTAGGATAAGAAAAATGGTTCTCCTATGGCATCACTCTGATGAACCACTCTGGCACTTTTACTTTAAGAGTGTAAAAATGTGATGCTGAGAAGATGAAGCGATCTCCACAGGAGTAGCCTGTTAATGGTGACACAGCCATGGACAGTTAAATGCCCAGAGGGTGCTGGGTGGTCTGTTGGCCAAGGAATCCTGGGAGGTTTTGTATGTTGAGGGAAAATATCTGGGCATACTGCAATACCCAAAAAATGTAATTAGTTTATTAATTCAGCTGCAGACAATCAGTGTACACCGCTGCCAAAACAGCTTTTGAGTGTGTCTACTTTATATAAATAACGACGCCTGACTCTCTGTATGTGAATGTATGATGATTAGAGGAGTATCAGAGAAAGAAATGAGAGGTAATGCATTGCTTTAACAAGTAAACACCATCAGAAATGCAATGTAAATTTTTACTTATTGCTAGGCAGCAAGTGTTAATTAGTAGAAATGGCATCTATTTGTTCCTAGTTTGAAGAGCATTCAATGTAAGATTAAGGGATAATTTGTATAGGGAATTCAAATGAGGCTCTGCTATGTAATGTATACCAATTTAATTGCTGTGTTATTGATGAAATCAATGCAAACTGTATGGTACATGTACAGATTTCTCTTTAAATAGTATGTCATTATTCACTTCTTTAAAGACTGACTGTTTCATTTTTTTTAACATTTTATTAAATTTATTAAAATCAAATAACATTCCATACAAGCAAGGCAAATTTTACAAAACTAGGTTCAAAGACAAGATTGTTTCATTTTCAATTAAAAATATACTGTGTACTTACATGCAACCTGTCCAGGTTTTTTTTTCTGCCTTGAACCCAAATATTGCTGGGATAGGCTCCAACTACCCTTCAACCCTGACCGGGATGAACAGGCTGAGAAAATGGATCATGGATGGATTGATGGATGGAGATAGGGTGCTACAAATGTATTACATATTGAATTAAATTTAATTTTTTTGACAGCTATATATATATTTTTTAAATAAAAAGGTGTTCACACAACTATAAGAAACTAAGATTTAATTACATAGGTTACACGTTTTAAACATTTGTTACACATGTAATTATACAATTGTTGTTTATACTTGACCACATCCTCATACTTCGGCTCACATGCTCCAGAAAATATGTTGTTATGGATAACAACTAATAAAATCTTAATTGAACATGTGTTGGTTTTAATTTCTTACTCAAAATGGCTGAAGAAAAATTTCACACCAATACAAGTATAATTATCAACTGGCACTTCTTCTTGGGGTGGTCTCTGATTTGCACCCAGTGCTGCCAAGATAGGCAGCGGGTCCCTAAAAATTCTTAATTTAAATGAATTAAATGACTTTAGAACGGAGGCTGATAGTCCTTTTGTTTTTTTCTTACAAGTGTTTAATAAAAGCATGTTATTAAATTTTTAAAATGCAAAATCCTTCTAGGAAGACTTAAAAATAATAAGGTTGCTTTTAGGTTACACACAATTTTCCATAATTGTTAGCACTGTTCATACTTACTCTGCATAAGGTCATAATGTGAATTAGCATTATTTGAGATCTTCTTATATTGCATAACTACTTCCTTCAAAAAAGTTTAATTTTGCCTAGAATAATCACCCTATTGTGCTGCACTTTAGGCTGAAAGGACATTTGATTAAAATAAAGTACATTTTGTTTTATGCTAATACAATCTAGTGTTAAAAGAAGCAGAGATTATTCCATTTTAATTTTACAGCCGATTCTTAAGATTTCTGCAACACTTCAGTCTTTTAAGTTTTCAAAAACAGGAACACAATACTGTAAGGTAAAATTTATCTTGTTATCATCTAGATAACTGAAAACCTCTTTTGCTGTGATACGGTTATTTAACTAAGCTATAACAAACATCTTGCCTCATGTTTTCATCATTTTCCTTTTTTAAAGTATAGTTTGTTTCATAATGTTTTGTTCCACAAAAGAAAAAAAGTTATTTATCTGTGTGCATGTGTCTGTCTGTCTCTCTCTGTACGTGTGTAGAAATAAATAGATTTAAACTAAAAAATGTATATGTTACATGTATACATGTTAATTAATTCACTTACATTTAATATTTAAGGATTATTTTTAGATATGATCCACTGCAGATTTCAGTGCAAAAGATGTCAGGTTTACATTTTTGTCATGAGTGAGTCCCTGTCTTGCACCCCAAAACACGAGGTCAAGTCTCAGTATTTTAGCAAAATCAGCTTCATTCAATTTGAAACAGGAACAGCAGGGTTATTTATTAAAGCGGGAGCTACCACTCTCCTATACACAGACACAACAAACGGGCATAGTCGGAGCCAACTCAGTGGCCAAGTTATAATGTTCCCTGCATTTATAATGTTCCTTGTATTACCCAACGGTGACAGCCATGTATAGTGTGATCTTGATCTGCTTGTAGATGTTTCCACAGCGATCTACTGCTGCGCTGCAAACCTGTGGTTGCCTTGGCAACGGACAAGCAGTCTTCCACAGATATAGCAGTGGTGCTGTGGCGTGCTGTCCTGTTGGAGGCAGTGGGGGGAGGGAGGGGGATGATGGTGTTTTGGAGGGGTCCTAAAAGAGTTCTAAGTGTCATATTGCATTAAATTGTAGAGCTTTATTATATGTTAACTAGGTGTGCTGAGGGATCAACAGACCCTCTCTGCAGTTTGCAGAATTGCGCTTGGTTAAACATAGTTTGTGTTAAACATATAACTCCGTCCATAATCCACAGGTGTCACGCCCCATTCCTCCTGTTGGTAGTGACAGTTGTCAGGCTACATGGACTGTAAGGTTGGTATGTCTGGTTACACTATAGTTAAGATTAGAGTTGTGGGAGGGTTAGCTTACTCAAATAATGGTAACTGTCAAGTAAACAAAGTTATATAAGCATGAAGTTTCCATCATTTGTGCGCAGGTCATGTTCTTTCATGTCTAGCACGGAGCTCAGCAGGACCCACACATGTGATGTCTATTAATTACAGACAGAGTTAAATGTTTAACCCCATCCAGGTTTAGGCATGCCTCATTCCGCTTGCTGCAGGAAGAACCTTCTCATAGGCCATAAGGATACTGAAGGGCTACTGATAGGGAGATGGGTCAGTTGTGATATTAAAATCAGTATGAGTAAACTCAGTTGAGTTTAATTTAACAATTTTTGTATTATAAGTATTTTTCACCTGCTAAATAAACATATTTCAGTCAAAAACGTTACTACAACCATATTTGTATTATTATTTATCACAGGCAACAGAATACATTTTTAAGTATTTGATGTCTCTTGCCCTGTGTGTAACTTCAGCACCTTTCCTCTGCATCCTTGTATGTCTGAGCCTTGCTTGACTGGCACACCCTCTCTCAAGCATGTTTCTGTAAAGCCAGCTTCTCTGACTCTGTCATTCAGGGCATGTTGCTCACCTTGTGTCTGCATTTATACTTCCCATCTTTAAAGGTGACTCTCAGTACAAATCCTACAGTTTTACTCTTTCTCATGTGTTTCACACTTGTACTTCCTCTTTCATTTGTGTAACCAAAGCAAAACTGACCAATCACACTAAAGCCAAACTGACCAATGAGATTTCTCAGAGGAGCCAGATGCATACCCACACACAGACACAGACCTTCACGTTTCATTATATAGCAGATATTTTTATTATACAATTTCTTATCCATTTATCCAAGAAAACTTAAGCTGAAGGCAGAAACTGAAATTGAAGTTTTTTAACTCAAATACCCTAGTTACTGCAAACACTGCTTAATGGGGTATTCGGTACATACAAGTAAGAGGAATCTGGGGTCTCTGTGATGAATTCATAAATATCCAGGAAAATCTGCAGCCCTCACACTGAATGAAACTCGATCAGGATATCCAGGTCTCTGAAATGCTATGTAATCGCACTTCAGGGCAATAATTTATGAATTATAAGCTATCATTTCAGGAGTCTAAGTAATATCAGGACACCATTATTTTGGTGCACACGGATAGTGCGCATGGACGCAGCGGCTCGGTGCTCTTCGTTTCAGTGTTTAGTGTGTTTGTGTGTGCTAGTGTTACTACTTGTTTTATCTGCATCTTGTCGAGCCAACAACATCTACAGCCGACAGGAACTTCACAAGATTGGAGTGTGCAGCGAGGAGACTGTTTCATCACAGTTTCTCTGCTCCCATGACATTCTGGCAGATATAGCGAGGAGTCCCAGCTCTCCGTGGATTATCATCCCCGCGGGCAGGCGACGGAGGCGGCACAGAGAGAGAAAACAAAAGTGAGGATGCAGGGCTGGTGCGTTATCAAGGTTACATAGGCAGCCTGTTAAACCACAGCTCCCCAGTGTTTTTCTCACCAATGCCAGATCTCTCGTCAACAAAATCAATGAACTGAGGCTACAGGTGGCAACAAATAACATCGTAAGGAACGGTTGCGTTCTGTTGATCACGAAATCCTGGCTTCACTCATTGATTCCAGACTCTGCTATCCAGCTAATAGGCTACACTACACAACGCCATGACAGGACCAGTGACTCTGGTAAGAGCAGAAGAGGGGGACTGTGTGTGTACATAAATAACAACTGCTGTACAAATGCAGTGACTGTAGACAGTCACTGCTCCCCGAACCTGGAGTATGTGACTATTAGATACAGATCCATATATCTCCCTAGAGAGTTTACTATGGTCTTGATTACCACTGTTTACATAGCACCAGAGGCTAATGCAAATTCGGCTATTGAACTTTTACACTGCAGTATTAGCAGTCAGATGACCAAGCACACTGATGCTGTGTATATCGTTGCTGGGGATTTAAAACCTGTGCTCCCTAAATTCCATCAGCACGTCAAGTGTGCCACCAGAGGAGCTAACACATTGGATAAAGTCTACACAAACATTAAACAGGGCTACACCGCTACCTCACCTGGGCCACTCTGACTACACATCACAGATTTTAATTCTGGCATACAACCCACTCAGGAAAACTGCCCCTAACAGCACAAGGACAGTTAAAACTTGGCCAGATGGAGCTTCTCAGCAGCTGCAGGACTGTTTCATTAGGACCAACTGGGACATCTTTGAACGCCCAGACCTTGAAGTGTTTAGTGACAGCATACTGTGTTATAGTAAGAACTGCACAGACACTGTCACAGTGGATAAATGTATCCGGGTCTACCCCAATCAGAAGCCCTGGATGACCAGGGAAGTCCAGAGGCTGCTGAAAGAGAGGAACACTGCCTTCAGGTCTGGTGACAAGGCCCTCTACAGCACAGCTTCTGCCAGCCAAAAGAGGGGCATCCGAGAGGCCAAGTCAGACTATAACACCAGGAACACTTGTATAGCAACAACAGCAGGCAAGTGTGGATGGGTGTTCAGCATATGACCAACTACAGGACCAATCCCGGAGCTGTGGGAGGCGATTTATCGCTGGCTGAGGAACTGAACCACTACTTTGCCCGGTTTGAAGTGGATCCACCAGAGACAGCCAGACCCCATCCAGATACCAACAACAGCCCCATCTTCACAGTGGGGGAGCACAAGGTGAGACGCACGCTGCGGGCTGTCAATCCACAGAAGGCAGCTGGACCTGACAGCATCTCAGGGCTGAAAGACTGTGCAGACCAACTGGCTGGGGTCTTCACCAGGATATTCAAGCAATCTCTGTCTCAGTCCACTGTGCCATCCTGCCTAAAATCCTCTGTCATAGTGCCTGTGGCCAAGAAACAGACCATCACCAGTCTTAATGACTACAGGCCACTGACCCCTGTAGTTATGAAGTGCTTTGAGAAGCTCATCAGGAACCACATCATGTCATTCATTCCTCCCATGCTTGATCCGCACCAGTTTGCCTTCAGAGCAAACAGGTCTACAGAGGATGCTGTGGCTACTGTTCTCCATGCTGTTCTGTCCCATCTGGAGCAGCAGTAAGCTACTCACAGCTGCTCTTCATAGACTTCAGCTCTGCCTTTAATACCATCTTACCACACAGACTGGTGACCAAACTGTCAGACATTGAATTTCCACACTCCACCTGCCTTTGGATCAAGGACATCCTGAGTGATTGCACTCAGAGGATTAGAGTGGGCCCCTAATTCTCCACACCCATCAGCCTCAGCACTGGCTCCCCACAGGGCTGTGTGCTGAGCCCCCTGCTCTATACCCTCTACACCCATGATTGCATTTCTGCCCACCACAGTAACACCATTGTTAAATTCGCTGACGATACCACGGTAGTAGGGCTCATCTTTGGGGTAAGTCTGCCTACAGGGATGAGGTGGAGCGGCTGGAAACATGGTGTAGGAATAACAACTTGCTTTTAAATATAGCCAAGTCCAAGGAGCTCATCATGGACTTTAGGAAGAAGGCAGACAACATCCAGCCACTCATCATCAACGGGGACTGTGTGGAGAGGGTCTCAGACTTCCATTTCTTGGGAGTCACCATTAGGGAGGACTTGACCTGGGGAACACACACTGTTGAGGTAGTGAAGAATGCCCAAAAGAGACTCTACTTCCTGAGGGTGCTCAGGAAGAAAAACATTCCTGAGAAACTGCTGGTGTCCTTTTACTGCTGCACAGTAGAGAGCATCCTGGTCTGCTGTCTGTGTGCGTGGTTCTCCAGCTGCACAGTAGCACAGAGGAAAAAGCTCCATAGGGTCATAAAGGTCGCCCAGCGGATAGCCGGCTGTCCTCTCCCCACACTAAAAGAACTACATAGTTCCTGTTGTCTCAGGACCGTCAAGGAAATTCTTCAGGACCCATCACACCCAGGACATGCATTGTTTGAACGCCTGCCTTCAGGCAGACGTTTCAGATCCATAAAGACTAACACAAATAAACTGAGAAACAGTTTCTATCCTTCAACCATCACCATGCTGAATGCTGTTAAGTGGTCAATCTGACCTAGTGCGCCTTCATGTTTACAACACAATACACTCTCATGTTTACAATACAGCTCTAAGTTAACATTGGATAAGGGACAAGTGCAATATGATGTATGTGTGAGTGGGAAACATTGTTCTGCTGTTATGGACTATTTTGGTACTTATTTTATTCCTTCTTATATTAACTTGAGTAACTGTGTTTTGTTTTTTTTATTTTATTTTTTTTGCACTGGAAAATTGCACATAAAATTTCGTTGTACAATGTCTCATTGCTACAATGACAATAAATATTTTGATTTGATTTGTAAAAGCTGGAACAGGTAAACCGAGCATTACTTGACAAACTTAAGTATTTTATTGCAGACTTTCCTCATTTATCTAAAGTTTACCCAACAATTTACAGAAATTATTGGGAACTTACCAGTTTGATCTGGCTTTTTTTTTTCTGAGCATATTCTTTTTAAATAACATGGCTGCAAAGAGTTTGAGCCATTCAATGGAGCATCAGACACAAGAAGCAAATCAAGCTGGGACTGGAAACATTTTTATCAGAAGAAATGGGCACATTTCAGCTTAGCCTGCCCATGATAGGGGTGTCGGAGCAAATCAGGGAAAATACACTGGAAACCAGATGAGAAAAACTTCAAAACAACACATAAACAATATTAATAGGAAATGTCCTGTAGCTTAACAAGTTTGAACGGTGTCATAATACAGGCAGGTTTACTTTTTATAACATATGCAGTAAACAGCAGTAATAGCAAATTATTGCATAGAGTTACCCTGCAAGACAGAATTATTTATTAGTAAAATGTTTTCTAAAACCATAACTTGCTAAACTCTCAAACAGACTAAATGCAATACATGTAAATAATGAATATATGTTCATTAGATTTATTTACTTTACTTTATATAGGAGCACAAAACAATTAGATGCTGGAACAAAATTGCATCAAATAACATGTTTTTAGGGGCCCATTGGATTTTATCTGTTTATTAAAGAAGAATTTCATGCATTGTATCATTTATGATATTACTGTGCCAACATTGCCACCTATAGGCATTATTAATAATTGCTTTACATACAGTTTAAATGGAATATATAAATTATAAATTCACAACCCAATAATCTTCAGCATTTGCCCATTGAGGATCAATACCAGCTACTCATTTCTAATCCCTACTACTTTGTTTTGGTAATTACCTCAAATTAAAATGCAATGTTTTATATTTTCAAAACATGGAATTGTTTTTTTTGTGGAAAAAACTGATTCAAATTTCTGGTGTCACAGAATCTATCAGATTGAGGGCTGTAAATAAAGATTATGCCTGATGCCCTTAAGCAATAAAAATGAGGAGAAAAAGGAATATGTGATCTATCTTAATGATAAGTTCATAGATTTCTCCTTCTGTAGGAGATTGGTGCTTTCTCATCAAAGTATGTCTGCTTTCTCAAACATCAATCACTTTACACATGTCCCCTAATGGATTTTTGATGGATCACCAGTGCTCCACAATCGACTCGACTGCAATAAGGACTAGAGTGAATGATGTTGCTGATGTAATGATATTCTAACGTGTTTGTTCAAACGAGGTATGAAAATACAGCTATTAATACATGTGCTCTTGTTCACCTCTGTTTGAGCTTATGGATAAATGGACAGTTTTTTTGCAGTTGATGAGAATTAGCTCTGTTAACTTTCTAAAAGACTTTTAAAATCTTCAGAAAAATAACCCTATTGAGACTTTAAAAAATTGCTTTTAGCTCTGCTTTGTTGTCCTGTGTATTTTCATTAATAGCTGGTTGCAAATGAATTAACAGCCAGGACAAATCCGCCTTACTTTATTCTATACTATCTTCTTAAAATATTTTAGTATTATACAACAACATTCATCCTTTTTTGAACCCAGTTATATTTTCCTGGGTCTTCACAGCCTAATACTACAGAATCATACAAAAAGCCTGTTAAAAATAGGATGCTAATCAATCAGGGTTCACATTCACACAGACAATCATGAACACCCATACCATGAAAACCTAGCATCATTAATTAACTTAACATACACTTCTTTAAGGAGATGGAACCTGGTATCCCTGAAGAAAACTCACACAAGCATTGAAAAATGGCATTGATTCTGACTCAAACTCTGGCCTTTGGACCTGGGAGACTGTGGCACTACTCACTGTGCAACTAAAAACATTAACTTAAAATCAGAGTAAAATATGTCATTTAAAATTACTTTGATGTATATAGTGTCTATAGTCATTTTTTAGTCTACTAACCAGCACCAATGGTACAAAAACATGCAGGCACTTTCTCCATATCTTATGTATAGTTCATGCAGTCAAAAACTTATGCAAATGAACATCAACAAATCAGTCAATATGCACATCACTATTTAAAGCCTATACAAGACTCTGATTTCTATTCAAAGCAATACACTACAGTGCAAGGCATATCACAGTGACTCAAAATGTACAACATCCTTCATGTAAAACTGGAACATTTTCATTAAAATAAAATTTTATTGCTATTTAGTGTTCTTGATAATGAATTGTGGCATAACATCAAAAAATGGAATGCAATGTTTTTCTAGTTTGTTCTCTTTCTTTCTTTCTGTTTCCACTTTTTCACATTCTCCATCTGTTGCTCCCCATCTCTGGTTTTCCCTGTACTCTGTCTCAGTCACTAGCATTCCACTCATACCATAGAAATCTTTACTCATAAGTGTCCATGTGCATATACAGTAGGTGGGTGAAATTTAGTGTGCATGACTGAACCTAATATGAGAAAACAGGTTGTCCATAAGCAAAGTTTGCAATATTTTACCATCATTGAAACACAGCGCGTGTTACTTAGAATTTGTATCTCATTAAACTGCAATATCCTGTCTTACAAAATAATGTAAAAACTCTATAGAAACTTTGAACATTTTGACGTAATTTCAAAACTTGCTGTCACCTTAAAACTAACAAATACCATTCCACAAGTAATCCCTGTTCTCAGAATCCTTTAAGCAGAGGTGGATATTTTATAATAAGCCAAAAATCATCAAATTTACTAAACTATTTAGCTCCAAAATGAGTGCTTTAACTGATTTTTGTTTCTTTTTTGTGAACATGCAGCTTCTATAGCACTGGGAGATGCTTATCTCCACTTGCTCTTCCTTTTCTCTGAATAACTTGCATCTAACCAAAAATATGATTCTAGTCACTACCATCATCATCATATTCCTGGAGTTGGCTTCTTTCTGTAAAAGGTGGAGGTTTTAAAAAAAACTCGTCATTTTTGCAATTTATATTTACCCAGATTTAAAAAATGATGGCACTCCTTTGTGCTTTTTAGAACTTATTGCAGCAATCATCTTCTGATCACATTAACTGAAACTTCATATGTGCATTACTCAGAACACAAAGACTTTTGAGGCATTTTTAAGATGAAAACTACTGAAAGCATGTTAAGTTATACGGTGGAAAAAAATTCAACAAAACTATCTTAATTTAAAATCTTCCCACCCTTATATATTAACGGTATCACCCTAATATGTATGAGTATGAATGAATACTGTGTATCATATGTGATAAATCTCAAATGTACAATCTTCCACATTAATAAATACCTGTAATTAGCTGACAATCAAGGCTGATGAGGCCATGATTATTTACCGAAATATAAACGACTCTGTACAGCAAGGAGGAGTCAAAATGATGAAGAGAAATAAAATGGTGTTTGGTATTTTTAGTATTTTTCTGTTCAAGTGTTTTTTTATTTGAACGCAGATATAAAAACAT
>JANRMT010048589.1:0-10280 GCA_026402145.1 Polypterus bichir lapradei
GGTGGCAGTGTGACGAAGTTGCTTCGGAAGACGGCGTTAGCCGCGGAGCTCAGCTCAGAGCGAAATGAGGTAAATGGGAGGGGAGATGATGACGTGACTCCCCCACCCGCCTTAACTGTCAATTCCCCACAAACACAGTCTCTCGGAATTTGCATAAGCACACCCCTTCACCTGCAATTTTAACTTAGTTACAAAGTGATCAAAACTCTCGTTTATATCCTGCGTCCTCTCATTAAACTTGTATCCCGCATTACCCGTGGGCACGAAAAGCACCAGCGGCAGCCTGTCTATTAAGTTAATTTAAAGTTTAGGTTTATACCTCGCTTTGTTTCCGAAGTAGCTGTACTGATGAATATGGTAGTATGTCACTCGCTCGCTTCTTAATGTTTCGCTGCCTTCTCAATTATATAATGCATGTTTTGTTCAGCGTATTTTGGAGCTCTTCCTGGTTTTCTACATAGTGCGTTGACAGTCAGTTCACGTGATTACGTGGGCGGCGTAATGATGTCACACGAAACTCCGCCCCCACGGCGGTCAAGCTCAACTCCATTACAGTAAATGGAGAAAAATACCTTCCAGTTATGACCATTACGCGTAGAATTTCGAAATGAAACCTGCCCAACTTTTGTAAGGAAGCTGTAAGGAATAAGCCTGCCAAATTTCAGCCTTCTACCTACACGGGAAGTTGGAGAATTAGTGATGAGTCAGTCAGTCAGTGAGTGAGTGAGTGAGTGAGTGAGGGCTTTGCCGTTTATTAGTATAGATTAGCGACTGGGAGCCTGATCGAATCGGGCTGCAAATTCTACGTTTGTGAAATCAATACTTTCTCCTCCACGAATTATTTGTTTTTTTTAAGTCCTTGAAATGATTTTGTTATCATGGCACTGATTTGTACTTAAAATAGACCTTTTTCGGCCGATGTAATGAAGAGCTTCCTGTTTAAACGGGGCTGCGAGACGTGAACTCAGCTCTTCAGCACACCTCATTAGATTTTTTCTGGCAAATAAATTTTCAGAACAAACCGTATTTTACGACTCTAGTCAGATTTGGAGTAATAATTATGTTGGTGTGGTCATTTTAGATCTGAGATCGTCTAAAATTTGAACAATGACCGTTGTTAATACCCAGCCATCATTACTCAGTTTGCCAATAGATGTCAGAACGACGGATGCCAAAACCGAACTGCCCAAAGAGATTTTGACGCACCAAGCAAATTTCGATACATTCTAAATTACTTACAGTTCCAGAGCTGTCGAAAGGGTTTAAGTCAGTCGACGATGTTAGTCCTGGAAAGTACGCCCCAGCAAACCAATGTTCCAAAAACCAACCGAACTTACTGTCATCTGCTCGAACCAACACCGACTTACTATAATTGGCCATCCAGCGGCGTCACTGTAGCATTCGAACATTCTTAGCCAATCATGCAATACTGCGTCTGCGTTTGCCACGTTATGTTCTAACTGCAAAGGCAGAATCCCATTGCATGGTTCTAACTTGTGTTGAGTCGAGGTATTGACGCGAACACCATACATACGGGGTATAGACGCGAACACCATACATACGGATAGTATCAAATTATATATAAGGATACACATAGATACTATTTGTTTCTTTGCCAATGTTTTCTCAAATGGTTTTGAATGTTTTAACTTGATGCAACAAGTTCATTTTCCAACTTATGGTCGTGTTTAGTACATTACATCTGTTATATTCTTTTGGTCTTGAAGATTTTGCTGTTTCTGTTTCCTTGATTAGGATTTCTAATTTTTAAATGTTTGACATGTATAACTCCCTGTTTGCTGGAGTTCCTATTAAAATGACCAATAGACTAGAATATATCCAAAAAAACTATTAAGTTCTCATATCAAGTGAACTAAGAATACCATTCCTGATCTTCACCATTTGCACTGGCTGCCAGTTTGTTCACATATTAAATATAAACTTTCTCTCATTACCTTTAAATTTTACACTATCAAACTATTTATTTCATTTCAATTCTTTATTGTCATGTGTACAAGTACCATGTACAGTGAAATGCTTGCTTGCATGTGTCCCCACAGACAGTGAACATAGACATAAAAAAAACACAATAAATAAATGAATATAAATAAGTAAATAAATAAAACCAGAATCCTAGGAATAAGTAGCGACAGTGGCAGAAGTATATGTGCAGGTAGCAGTGGAAGTGACACAAGGTTACTTATTGTTCATGAGTCTGATTGCAGTTGGGTAGAAACTGATCCTGAAACTGGAGGTGTGCATCCAAATGGACTTTAGTCACTTCCCAGATGGGAGGAGGGTGAAAAGTGACAGTGCTGTGTGGCTGGGGTCCCACCTGATATGGTTCACTTTCCTGAGACAGCGTGTAGTGTGGATGCCATGGATTGCGGGGAGCTGTGTGCCCGTGATCTGCTGTGCTGTATTCACCACATGCTGCAGAGCTCTGCAGTCCTGAACTGAGCAGTTGCTCTACCAGGATGTGATGCATCGTGTCAGGATGGATTCCGCAGTACACCTGTAGAATCTGCATGGGGTTGTGGGGGACATCCGGGCTTTCTGAGGAAGTAGAGGCGTTGTTGGGCTTTCTTGACTACTGCCGCAGTATGACTTGACCATTTAAGGTCATCAGTGAGGGTGACTCCGACATAACATATCTTACTCAACTTTTCCATCGGTATAGTCTTTTACACGCTCTTAGATCTTCTAGTGCTGAGCTCCTAAAGATCCTGAAGACTATTTGTTTATCCTTGGACAGCAGATCATTCTGTGTTATGGACCCCTGGATCTAAAACTCAATATTTGTGTGACTATCCTTTACTGTCTTGTTTTAAATCTAGACTGAAAGCTTCTGTTTGGCCTTACATTTTAACACTTTAACGTTATGATTGGTATTTGTTCTGTTTTGTTAGTGT
Source organism: Polypterus bichir lapradei (assembly GCA_026402145.1). Lineage (NCBI taxonomy): Eukaryota > Metazoa > Chordata > Cladistia > Polypteriformes > Polypteridae > Polypterus > Polypterus bichir. The sequence goes on from JANRMT010048589.1 coordinate 2,913, forward strand.
TTGTTTGTTTCTGGCTTATGTTTTTAAATGTTGTCTAAAGTACCCTTGGGTATGAGAAAAAGGACTACATAAACAGAAAACATGTATATGTTTTTTGTACTGAATTGATTTTTTTAAAATAATAAAAATCTGTTCAACCAAAAAAAGATCCAGCAGCATCATAAAGTTGCTTTCTATTACTTCTGTATCCTGCACAAAAAGTTCAGATCATTACCAAAGTCTCTTTCATTTGTTTTAAAAAAGAGTAAAGCTCTTTGGATACAGTGAAGTTTAATTTTTTTCCTGTAGTTTGATTCAGTAAACAACATTTTTAAAGTAAACTATCGCATTAAAATATTTTAAAAATAGTTAAAGTATTACCAGTGGGAAAGTGACGTGTATAGTATTCAGATGCACTGTTTTTGTAGAGCTGTTAAATACAAAAAAAAAATCGGATATTACAATGGTGGCTTTAAATAGATTCTTAACATGAGAGGGCGCTACAGAAGTAAATATATAATCCCTGAGGTTACTGTATTTAATTAGTAATCCTTGTTTTTGTATACAGTAGTGCATAGAAAATGTGTAAGAGTAAATTGTAAAATAGTCTTTGAAATAATTAAAGAATTATGTTAAGCGCTGCCTCATCACACTGTGTGTCTCAAAAGTCAGTTGACATCTTTGTTTTTGTGCATTCTTTGTCTTTGAATACCATTGTGACTGTTATCTACTATCGTATGTTGATAACATAACCTACCTTGCTGTTGAGGAGGTTTTCTTATTGTTGGATATTTTTTTATATATCTAATTTGAACTAATTTAGTCTAATTATTCTTCCTTTTCAACGAAGTGTAAATGTACTACAGTATGCAGGTTATATAGATTATTCATTGGAAGCTGTCTTTGACAATCTGATAAATTTGAACAGCTAACCATAAAAGAACATTATAGCATCGATTATAGCTGCATGTACTTAAATAATCTGGAAGTGTCACACTCTGTTCTTAGTCGCAGCTCTGACACTGTTTTCTGTTTAAATACAGTTGAAATTTATTCCTTGTAGTTAGCAGGATTCTTTAAACACATTATACAGAGATAATACATTTTGTTTTCAACATTTCTTCATATTTAATATGTTGTTTTTTTTGTAAGACTAAACTATTTAATTAATACAAAATGTTTGCCGTTCTTTGTTACATTTTGAGCTATCAGTGCCACAGGGCAGAGGCTTCCTCATTAGACTTTCTTTAGATATTGAGGAACCTCGTGGGTATTTGTTAAAACAACACACTGCCTTTTCACCATTAGTAAACAATAGTACCTGGTGCACTCAGCTCTTTGGCACGTGACTTCCAGGATGGGATCTTTAATATTCTGTTCCTGTGGTATTGGTTAGTAGATCATAGAAAATGTAAAGTCTTAAAGTTTTGAATTTAAAAATATATTTATTACCTGAATAAATAGGTAATTTCAAAAAGAACTAAAAACCATAAAATATGAATGTAGTTTTCTATCCAAACATTGTAAATTCGTTCATTTGTAATGTTCATTCACTTGTGAGCAAATGTCATTTTGTGAAAATATGAAATTTTATTTGGTAAAATTTCTTGTCTCTCAGAGTCATCAGTGTTGGCAGCATGTACTGTATAACACTATTTTCTTCATGGGTTCCCATGGCACTTTTTGTTTTAAGTGTAACCAACTTAATCCAATTTAGGGTTTTCCTTTTATTGTACAACAATGTTCTCAAGTATAAGATTTTTTTTTTAAAGTGAACAATTTTAGGTAGATTAGCTTCCACAGTAATGTATTTTCTCTGTCCCACTAGCTATTGTCTGTATAATGTACTAAAATGATTACTTACTAAAAATATAAATTACATTCCAGAATACAATAAGTAGAAGTTAATTAATATATCAGCAATTGATATATGTGAGTTTTTGCAGTTAAAATGCTGCAAAGGTAACAGTGGATGGGAAGATTTTCAGGCTTTAACCAAGGTACTAAAAGTAGAGTTTTTTTTTTTTTGATTAAAAAATAAATCTAGTATTAATATGTTCCTTTTTTTATCTCCCTCAGAGGATCAGTTGGTTCTTGGGAGCCAGGGTCCTACAACGTCTTTCTCCAGCTTAATTTCTCCTCCTACTGCAGTTGTATCTTCAGACTTGGTTAAGTCCATGGTGGAGTTTCCCAGGAAACGTAAGGGCAGTACAGATAACCAGTAAGTTAAAATTTACTCTCTTCATTAAAATAAAAATTGGTAGGTAGTATGTTTGATTTAAGGAGAATTTTTAAATGTTTAATATTTTTCTGATTCTTTATAAAAATATGATTAACTAAAATGCCTTGTTACAGTAGATTTCCCATGCAGCTGAAGTAGGAGTTACCATAGGGTTGATCCCTTGCATATAATAAACAATCAGTGTTTGAGTTTTTGAGAGAAGACAACACAAACATGCTTAAAGATTTTTTATCATTATTTTTTATGTAGCATGTTTTCATACAAAAAATGTAGCTCAAAGTGCTTTGCAAGATGTCAGAGAGAAAGTTACAAGAAAATAAAAACAAATATGATTGAAGTAAGAATAATAATGAATAAGTAACAAAGAAAATAAATGTTAAAAATCCATAAGATATATAATTAGTAGAAGAGTGATGTCCTTATATCCAGTATCATATTGTAAGTCTCCAAAGATGAGCCAGGTAATAAGGTCGGATGGACAGAAAAAACAACCAAAAACAATCTGTAGCTGTTCCGAAGCCAACAGAATGCCTTTCCCCCACTGGGCATTCTACCTGACATATACATGTGCTTAAATCATTCCTTGTTGTTTCCAGGTTTTGTCTCAGAGGATTCGATGCAGTTAGTCTCATTGTATAGCTGAGGCACCCACCTTCATTCCAGTATCACAGGTGTCTGCACAATACCTCAGTCAGGTGGTGGTGCAAAATGCCACCATAGAAGAATCAGAAAAGAAAGCAGAGAACAGTAGAGACTAGTAAAGATTGCAGATCCCTGAAGAATATTCTGTGGTCTATTAAGAGTACAACTAAAATGTAACTACAAAAAATGCAGTATTTTTTTTTTAAAATGATCCACAGTATTAGCTTGGCGTGTCTCTATTGGTAAAGTATTCCTGATTTTTGGTGCATAACCGCAAAAGGCCTCCTCACCACTTTTTTTATTCTTGGCTTTTGGAATTACTTGCATAAGCTGACCACAATTAGAAGATTTAAGGTCACAACTTGGAGTGTGGCGGGACAGGCACTCCAAAAAATGAGATGGTACAAAATTATTTAAGGCTTTATACACCATTGGTAGTATTTTAAAATCAGTTCTAAATGACATGGGTAACCAATGTACCCAGTGTACCAACGCTAGAACTGGTGAGATGTGCTCAGAGTTTCGTTTTCTAGTTAAGATTCTTGCTTCTGCATTCTGCACTAATTGCAACCAATTTATGTGATTCTTAGACACTCCTGTTAGGGGTTTATTAGAGCAATCTAGTCAACTAAAAACAAAAGTGTGAATTAATTTCTCAGCATCGTGCAATGTTCCAAGTGATGTCTAACTTTTGCAGTGTTCCTTAAGTAAAAAAAAGCAATCATAGTAATCTGGTTATTGTGCAATGTAAAGTTTAAGTCAGAGTCTATGATTACACATAAATTCTTTATCTCCGCCTTGACCTTATTGTTAAGGAATCAAGTTTATTTCTAATACCCTCACTATTTCCATTTTTGCCAACCACAAAGATTCCCGTTTTTTTTCCTATTTTGTTTGAGAAAAATACTACTCATTGATTTGGAAATCCATTAACTTTTATAATGGTGATCAAATGTGAAATTAGAACATGTAGTTGAAAAAGCAAGATGTATGACACTTATTGCAGCATTTCAGTATCAACTTTAACACCATGTCACAACAACCTTGAAACTCAGAAGTTAGTTTAAACTAACTATAAGCCAACACAATCTGTTAACCAGACTTGGGATGTAGTACAGCCTACTGTACTATTAGTAGCACATTTCTCTTTTCCAATAGTTCGTCTTGCTGGAATAGGCTATATTTGAAGAAGAAACATAGAAAACATTAAAATTTATTTAATTTATAGTCATTTTATAGAACCTCACTGAAGTATGCTGATAAATCCTTTTGGAATGAAAGCCTATTATGTAATTATTACCAGCATAATTATATTATTGTTTTGCCACTTTAATTTATTAGTGTCATTGACTGCTCGTATATGCTATTTATGATGAAAAAATAGAAAGTTTCATAGAAATTGAAAAAGAAACATTTAATGATGTACTTCTTATGGTTGCTTGAGCTTTAAGGATGCACTATATAAAGCTCAATATTGGAAATAATGCAAGAATAACACATTTTCCTTGAAAGAATTTAAAGGAGCTATCACTGCTCCATTCTTTTTTGTGGCCCTCTATCGGTTGAGTGTGGAGTCACAATTTAACCACTTTTCAAACTCCACAACTTGATAAACTGGAGAAAGAGACACATTCAAGCCTCTTAATTATGCCATTACATTTTGGGGATTTATATAAACATACAAAAAAAGAGAAGTATTTTCCTGATCTTCAATTTAAAGAAATATTACATTATAAATCCTGTCATCTGTAAAATAATTTGGCACTCATAATGTTATATACATACAAGATTAATCCAAATTAGGGTTATGGGAATGCAATGCCTATCTTGACAGCAAAACAGTAATCCACCTTGCAGGGACCCTGGTTCATTATAGAGTCCACTTATAATTGGTTAGTTTAGAGTTGCCAATAAATATGAAACACATGTCATTGGTGACTTGGGAGGAATATTAGAGCACTCAAAGAAAAAAATGTTTGCACAGAGCGAATATGCAAAGTAGCTTAATCAAAGCTGTTGTGCTTGTGAGGTATGGGAGAAACATTTCAGATTTTTATTTTTTTTTTTGGTTGTCACAACACATTAAATAGTACAGGCTTTACAAATTAACCATTTTATGACAATTTAGTTACTGATCAAGGCTTTTAAGACCCTTTGTCACGTGAACCACAGTTAAGCTGAATTTTCATGTATGCGAAGACTGACAGTTTTCAAAGGGGCGTTGCAACACATTCTTGACACACTAATTCCAAGATGTACTTCATGCAATGTTCTCATAAAATATCTTTACAATAAAGTTAGGGTTGGGGGAGGGTTATCTTATTCTATAACCCAGCTGTGTTGTTCTTTCTTCATTAATCAATGTTAAACATACATAAATCAAGTTTTCAAGTTATTTTAAGTATCAAGTATTATAAATTATTAGTAAAAAATCTTTACATGTATTGGATGTTTAAATATGGGATATTTCAACATACTGGATTTGTTTGATAAGTGGTAATTAATATTTTAAATACTAGCTAAACTTGTACATTCTACTAATCAGAAAGTTGTACACACTTTCACTCCCAAAAAGACCTTTTCCATTATTTTTCATAAAAATTGTTGCTTTCAATTCAATTTATAATTGTAGTTTTTTAATTTTTAACTAGTCAAAATGTAGCTACAGATTTTGTTTTGTCTAATAACAATTTGACCTGTACAATCTGTAATCTTTATATATAAAAAAAAAAAAAAAAAAATAAGCATACCTCTGCAAAGATGCCACTCCAGGTCACAAAATGAGTCCAGTAGCCCAGAGTTACTTTAGTTCTAGACTCAAAATATTTGTTCTTTCTGATATTTTTCTTATACATTGTGACAAAGACTGGTACAGACCTGTTAGAAACACAATTTTTCTTTATAGTATTAGTTATTAAGCTACAAGAAAGTTTGCATTGTGTGCTTTTTTTGCCATAATTTATGGTGTCACCATTTGGTTTTATATATTTATTTTGCTTTTTTAGAGAAATTGTTGATGTGGACATGGAAGAATTACAAGACAAGTATGTATTTTTAAATAAATCCCATAGTAAAATTTAAGATATAAATATATGAAGTTAATAAATAGCATTATGTTGTTGAACAATGAACATCATCAGTTAAAGTATTCTGTTCCTTTCACTCCTGAAACTAAAGAATCCTTTTGTTTCTTTTATAACCTTTGGTCAGTCCAGCTAACAATTTGTTCTCTGTAAGTATATTTTACTGAATCAATAACAGTATTTTATTTACAAGCCTTTTATACAATCTCCAACCACAAATTGTATATTATAGGATTAATAGCTGTAACTCCAGCTATTTTAAATGTGATAAGGTTTTCTGTGTTAATTTCCACAAACAACCCATTTCTTAAAAGAAAGTAGTATAATGGCTATACATTTAATTTACATTATGTGCAGCGAAGAAACATTTGTCCCTTCTTCATTTCCCCAAATATTTAATATATAAATATTTAATGCTGTATATTTTTGGGTCTTTAGACAGAATCTAAAACAAAAAAACACTTACAAATGAAAAATGTTATGCTACACTAGGGCTGAGCGATATTGAAAAAAATCTTATCACAATATTTTTTGTATCAGTCAATAATGATATATATCACAATATAAATCAAGTCAAACTTAAAGGTTCATTTTTACTCCTAAGTGAGATCTATAATAATAAAAGGCAAAGCCCTCACTCACTCACTCACTCACTCACTCACTCACTCACTCACTCACTCACTCACTCACTCACTCACTCATCACTAATTCTCCAACTTCCCATGTAGGTAGAAGGCTGAAATTTGGCAGGCTCATTCCTTACAGCTTACTTACAAAAGTTAAGCAGGTTTCATTTCGAAATTCTACACGTAACGGTCATAATGGTCGATAACGGTCGACAACGTCCGCCATGTTGAACTTTCTTATTTATGGCCCCATCTTCACGAAATTTGGTTGGCGGCTTCCCTGCGCTAACCGAAACCGATGTATGTACTTATTTCGATGGTATGACGCCACTGTCGGCCGCCATATTGAACTTTCCAACGTCACCAATTTTCAAACTTCCCGTGTAGGTAGAAGGCTGACCCCATCTTCACGAAATTTGGTAGTTGACTTCCCTGCGCTAACCGAAACCAATGTACGTACTTATTTCGATGGTGTGACGCCACTGTCGGCCGCCATATTGAATTTTCCAAACGTCACTAATTCTACAACTTGCCGTGTAGGTAGAAGGCTGAAATTTTGTAGGCCCATTCCTTACAGCTTACTTACAAAAGTTAAGCAGGTTTCATTTCGAAATTCTACGCGTAACGGTCATAACGATCAACAATGTCCGCCATATTGAACTTTCTTATTCATGGCCCCATCTTCACGAAATTTGGTAGGCAGCGTCCCTGCGCTAACCGAAACCAATGTACATACTTATTTCGGTGGCATGACGCCACTGTCAGCCGCCATATTGAACTTTCCAACGTCACTAAT
>JANRMT010048592.1:0-12089 GCA_026402145.1 Polypterus bichir lapradei
CATTCTGAAAATGTACTTAAAGTACTTAAACTACCACTTTATTTTTAAGTCTGCTCAATTTTAACCAGGGATGATATTTTTGTTTCTGTTTTGAATTCAAATGCAGTTTAAAAGCATTTTTTTTTTCAGAAATTAAAAGAGCTTGAGTTTACAATATTCATGTCCATGTCTATTATTTGATTCCGTCGCCCACTAAAACCCTTTTAAATTAAAAAAACACATTTGCGATTTGGGGCAAATTTATGTGTGCGATCAGGGCCGATCCTGGCGACGGGCAAAAACGTGCCCCGCACGTGGGCGGCCAAACTCAAAGGCGGCCGTTGAGGAGACGTGCAGCAGCCGGCGACGCTGCGACCGGCGGCTGTCCGCCTTTGAATTTTAAAGTCTGAGGGCGGCCGACGACTATAGCAGCGGCGGCGTTTGCAGTGAGCAAAGTTTGACAAAGTTGCGTGTAGCGTGTATTGTAGTCGATGCGCTGATGCCTATTAGGGACTCCACATACATAGCGATTTGCTCGCGCGAGCGGGCGCAAAAGCCTTTGATGGTTGCCGGCTCATCGCACGCTCTGTCTGAACGGTTCCATTGCTTACCATGTGTTTACTACGCGCGACCAAAACTCTAAATGTGTGTAGTCCCTTAGTCAACGTTCAACTTGCATGTTTCATAGTTGCGTCGCGAAGGCGATAGATTTCATGTGAGACGCGTACGTTCCTCAACGGGATTGCGAGTCAAGAGAAGCGGCAAAAGACAGCGGGGCTGCGGCGATCTCTGAATTGACTGTTTGTCACTGTGTGCAGAGCTGCCTGTCGCTTAGAACGATTAAATAAGCCGGCTTTCTAATCTAGGCTGGTTTGGTTTGGTTTGATTCTATTTGTTTGGACTACACAAAGGCTCAGGACTCGTGGTTCTACACAAACGCACGTTATGATTATGATATGCTGTTTCATTGAGAAAGTATGTACAGATTTTTTTAACACTTTGAGCCCACGTTTTCACCGGCAATGTATTTTTACATTTAAAATGACCATCGGTGGCGCACGTGGGGCTCAAAGTGTTAATGAAATATTTCAGAAAAATTACAAACTTTTACATGTTTACTTATTGCCCAATGCACACTGACATGACATTAGTGTGTATTGTGTATATGTCACTTGTGTGAATTAGGCCCAAGATTATTACAAAATTATTATTATATTTGAATTAGCCCTTTATTCTACCTATTTTGTAGAATGTCCGAGAGAAAGACAAAACGTGAAAGCGGGTTTGTTTTCCGAATCTCTGCATTGGAATTACGCATTTTTCTCACGTTGCCTGTATCAGTGGCAGCATCTGAAAGGAGCTTCTCAAAACTCAAGATAATTAAAAATGATCTCCGTTCCACTATCGGGCAACAACGATTGAGTGATGTTGTGCTTCTGTCTATAGAATCTGAAATTTGTGAAAAACTGGATCATTTAAACATAATAGATGAATTTGCTACTGTTAAAGCTAGGAGAATCATTCTTTGATGTTTAACTAATAAATTAATGTATGTATGTGATTTTTTTATTTTTGTGATTCTTTATTTAGTTTTTATAAAAACTAATCGTTTGAAATTAAATTTTATTTATACATCCCGACTCTAACCCTAACACCGTCTTAATCCTGTTTGAAGTAGTACATGTAATAATAATATCCGTCATATCATAATAGAAAATAGGTACGTAGGGCGGCGAAACCACATTCGCACAAAGGCGGCCATCTACCCAGGATCGGCCCTGTGTGCGATTACATACGATTAATCAAGATTAATTATTACACAGCCTCTAATTAATTGGATTAATTTTTTTAATCGAGTCCCACCCCTAATATATATATGTAGATTTGTATATATATATATATATATATGTTTATATACAGTATATATGTAGATATGTATATGTGTATATTTGTATATATGTGTTTGTGTGTATATATGTATATATGTGTGTGTGTGTATATATATATATGTGTGTGTGTGTGTGTGTGTGTATATATATATATATGATGTGTACATATATGTTTATATATGTGTGTGTGTGTGTGAGTGTATATATATATATATATGCCAGCAACACTCATGACAATGACAAAACAATTATATTGTCAATCATGTTACGTTATTATTAAAATGTTTCCTTTTCTTTTTAGTTCTCTGCTGCCAAACGCGGGTATTTTGCTATGTGTATATATATATATATATATATATATATAGAGAGAGAGAGAGAGAGATGACAACAACACTCATATCAATGACAAAACAATTACATTAACAATCATGTTACGTTATTTTTAAAATATTTCCTTTTCTTTTTCATAACTTCTTTAACACACTACTTCTCCGCTGCGAAGCGCGGGTATTCTGCTAGTATATATATATATAGATAGATAGATAGATAGAGAGATACTAATAAAAGGCAAAGCCCTCACTGACTCACTCACTCACTCACTCACTCACTCACTGACTGACTGACTGACTAACTAACTCATCACTAATTCTCCAACTTCCCGTGTAGGTAGAAGGCTGAAATTTGGCAGGCTCATTCCTTACAGCTTACTTACAAAAGTTAGGCAGGTTTCATTTCGAAATTCTACGCGTAACGGTCATAACTGGAACCTACTTTCGACCATATATACGGCCATAGCCTGCAGCTCGGTTGCCGTGTGAGGCGGAGTTGTGTCCCGCATCATCACGCCTCCCACGTAATTGAGTGCCTGACCATATAAGGTAAATATTTGCGGGTGAAGGACTGTGCTTATGCAAACGAAGATGAGATGGTCTAGTGTTTGGCACAAACTCAGCGAAAGTGCGAGAGAAACGTTTAAGTGCTGGGTCTTAGCTAACATTAAATAAAGCCGTGGACATCGCAAGATCACACAAGAGAGCGGCTCATGTGAACTGACTGTGAACGCAGTACGTAGAGAACAAGGAAGAGCTCCAAAGAGCACTGAACAAAAAATGCATTACACAATTGAGAAGGCAGCAAAAGAATATGAAGCGAGTGACGCATACAAGCACATTCATAAGTGCAGCTACTGCGGAAACAAAGCACGGTGTAAACCATAAGTTTAAATGAAGTTTATAGACACGCTGCCGCTGGCGTTTGTCATGCCTACGACGAATACGATATTCACGAGATACAAGTTTAATGAGAAGACACGAGTTATAAACGAGACTGTTATTTTTAAAATGTTTTCTTTTCTTTTTCATAACTTCTTTAACACACTTCTTCTCCGCTGCGAAGCGCGGGTATTTTGCTAGCATATATATACTGTATATATATTGATTGCATAGTTTTACTGTCAAATAATGCCAAGAGTACACGACACGAGTTTTGCCCTTTACGTTGCGCCACAGTGTGTGGTTCGTATTTTTGACAGCATGTAGATCTGGGTAATTACATTCATGGCATTCGTAGTCTGAATCACAATCTGATTGTATGGGTGGTTACCTACCAGGTAACGCTTGTGTAGGCAAACATCCGCCACGGTGCCCTCTTCAGTTGCCAGAAGCAGATCATAGAATGTTGCAAAGTTTTACTGTCAAATAATGCAAAGAGTACACGACACTTGTTTCGCCCTGATTCTGGGCTCATCAGGCATACACACTCACTGCACGTCAGTGTCAGAGGCGAAGCCACGGCGTGTGGTTCGTTTATTTGACAGCATGTAGATCGGTGTAATTACATTCATGGCATTCATAGTATGAATCACAATCTGATTGTATGGGTGCATGTGAGATGACCAGTCTGTTAGAAGAAAAGAGATCTCAGACTGGCTACCCTGTATGTCAATCAAGTGGCTAATGCCATAGGGAGGATATATGATAGACTAACGTTTAAAAAAAATTTTTTTGAATGCAACACAATCTACCTGATCAGATACTGACACACTTGATCTAAACAACGCCTGCACTTGCCGTTACTCTGAAACACCGCCATTTCAACTTTTACTGATGCATCCAGTTTCTTGTCATCATTCTATGATGCTAAGTTTCTTGGCACAGATAATGCGGATGCAACTGACTGACGCATTGCAATTTCAAGTTGCTGTTCAAAGCTGTTGTCTGACAGACGTCAATGAAGTCTGCCCTGCCGCGGCATTCGTGAGCTGTAGAGTTCAGACTCTTCCCAGTCCACTGTACTCAGTCTTAGTTGGAGCCGGGAGACTGACGATTGCTGCTGGTTGACTAAATTAATCTGCAAAACACTACACCGTGGGCCAAAAAACCGTGCCACTTAATTATTTTCAACTATAATTCTGTTATTTCTTGATCGATTTTTACACGCTATACAGTGGTGTGAAAAACTATTTGCCCCCTTCCTGATTTCTTATTCTTTTGCATGTTTGTCACACAAAATGTTTCTGATCATCAAACACATTTAACCATTAGTCAAATATAACACAAGTAAACACAAAATGCAGTTTTTAAATGATGGTTTTTATTATTTAGGGAGAAAAAAAAATCCAAACCTACATGGCCCTGTGTGAAAAAGTAATTGCCCCATTGTTAAAAAATAACCTAACTGTGGTGTATCACACCTGAGTTCAATTTTTTCTCCCTAAATAATTAAAACCATCATTTAAAAACTGCATTTTGTGTTTACTTGTGTTATATTTGACTAATGGTTACATGTGTTTGATGATCAGAAACATTTTGTGTGACAAACATGCAAAAGAATAAGAAATCAGGAAGGGGGCAAATAGTTTTTCACACCACTGTATATGCGAGCTTGGCTGTTCCCGGTTTCCCGGTAATTACAGCAGTTTCATTCCCGGGAATGCGGGAATGAAAAATGTCTGGGAATGGATTCCGTAAGTAGAACACTTTGGTCCATAAACAAATCAAAATACGTACAATAGATAATCCCATTAATCTTTTTCTGCACTCAGGAAGCTCTGTTTTGGCTTGAGCATGTATTTCATTGAACAAACATTGTAGATTTGATAGAAAATTTCTGCCTTTAACACATCCTCTTTGATCTTGCAAAATTATAGAATTAAGAACAGTTTCTATTCTATTTACTAGCACACTGGCCATAAAATTTAAGATTGTTGTTCAATAATGAGACTGGCCTGTAGAATACACATACTCTACACATATACTTAGTCACAGGTTTTTATTTTGTTTTGAAGAACAAAGAACTGCACCTGATGTTGGTTGTAGTATCTTAGGTAATGAAAGCTACCTTCTTTAACTTCCCTGAACATGAATAGTGCTACTGGGGCTAAACTAATAAAAACAAAAATGTATAAAATTCTGCTGGCCTTCTGACCTTCAGTTTTCCTGCTTTGTAGCAATTGAATGGCACCCTGAACCTTGGATGCCTTAAAGCACATCTATAAATGGTGCCTGGGCCTTTGGAATTGTTATTTTATAAAACATTGTTTACAGCATTGCATAGTATTTCTTGTATATGTAATTTAATTTCCCTATATTTTCATTTACATAGGGGGTAAAACTAATGGATACTAGCCAACACGCGGCGTACCATACGCCGCATAATCAGGTTGGTTTTTTAATGATTTTTAAGCACAGGGAGAAAATTAACATTTGAAAAATCGGTAATGTAATAAATCAGCAAGAAAAGCAACATTGTAACAATGCACGGAACGAACCAACACACAATCGTCCGTGACTGAAAACTGGCGGAGAGCCATCGCGCCTTCTCCTCCCAGACGGAGCGACGGGGGTGGACGGCCATCAGGCGCGGAGGGTGGAATGGGAGGAGAGGAGAAGGACGTCCATTCGGCTCCCTCTTGCTGTATGTAGCGTGTAAAACAGTTTGCTATGGTGCACGCGGTCGTGCGTCATAACCGAAAACTCGGTTTTTAAAGACTGCTTACTTCATTGTGTTTTAACCTCAGTTGTAAAGGATCGTTTTAAGGATCCCATGGGATACCCCTTGCAAACCGTTTTACACGCTGCATATGGCGATTCACCTCCACGAGAAACATGCCTCTATGAACAGTCAACCTCGCTCGGAGGTGCATGTGGCCTCTACGACAGATGAATATAAATGACACCGTTTTTTCTGTGTCGTCACGTCCAAGTTGGTGGGCGTGGCTCTGTGAGTTGTCGTCATATCTTGGAGTTGGTGGGCGTGCGCCATAGGTGTCTTACTTGTCGGCGGCTTAGTGAATCCACGCCCCTTCCTGCGTGCTTTCCATGGGTGTCTTGCCTTAGTGAATTATATATATAGATAATGGCCACTTCAAAAAACATGAATTTTGGAACCTTAATTTTCACATGAGCTTTTTTGATGCTGTCAGGTGTGTAAGTAAAAAGAAAAATCTAAATCTCAACTAAAGTGAAGAAATTAAACCACCACTGATATTGTCCGTGGTGCCTTCAAAAAGCCAGTGGCCATTTCCTCATTTGTATTAAGTAGTATAGGGAGCCCGTGTGTTATTCATTTGACTCCACTGGGATGTAAATTCTTTTAGCAAGCTTGACTCCGTCCTAAGTAATAAACACCAATGCTCCGGCCCTTTTATGTTGCACAAGTGTACAGCAACGTTTCTCATACCTTAAATAGCTTAATGGCCTCTGTCTGCAGAGCCTCTGATGGCAAGGTGGTAAGAGGCTTGGCAATTCCATCTTTGCTGTAGCAGAGGATGGGATGTCTCCAAACCTGGGAGTCTGTAGTAAAAAAACAAGACATGAGCAACTGGGGTCTGGATATACTGAACAAAGTACTACAGAAGACAAAGAAAAAAAACTCTGCTGGAGGTTGTGAGAGAGGGTAGAAACGACACAGGTCAAGCTAGAAGACAAAGTTCTAGAAACACCAAGGAAGCTATGATTCCCCTATTACTTTTTGATATACTGTATGACATGTTAGTGTATGGCACAGTGAGGAAAAGATTACCATTGTTGTCAAATATAGAAATTCACTTTCTTCCATTACTTACTGGGATCTCCTTCCACGCTCATTAGCTTGCTTACCAACTGTTCAAATTCAGTGCCCACTGAAGAGCCTGTAGTACCAGCTGATACAGACAGATGGTAAAGCCATGCATCCTGTAGAAAACACAAATAAGCAGAGAGATAGTCAGTCAAGGGTTAATGAAGATGGTATCACAGAGGTATCAACTGCAAAAAGTTCCAAAACAATACTTTGTGCTGTTTGCCCCAGCAGCACACTTGGAAACCTGTTACGTTTTAGGCAGAACAGCTCACTCTGGTTAGCTAACCAATGGAAAAGGCCTGGAAAAATGTAGAATTTCTAGAGATTTATGCGGAAAAGGCGAAAAGACCTTCCATAAAGACTGTTCACTCTATGAACAGTGCATGGATTTGCATCAACATACTCATCACCTTTTCATGCTTTGAGCCAATCAGTAGGTAGGTCGGACCTTGATTTTGGGGTTGGATGGCAAGTGTGTAATGTGTGGACATTAGGTTTCTTCCACTGCTCTCATAATCTTCATCAGAATCGCAAGATCGGTCCACTTCCTCCACCTTAGCTTCCCACAGCTTGATCTGGCCCAGAGGAAACTGTAAAAGCATAAGTAGTGAGCTACTGACATGCTGTCTGCTCACAATGCAATAACAGATGCTATTTTGTAGCCTGATGCTCTCAGTGGCAGTTGTTGTCTCACCTTGTCCTCCTGACTACGGAAGTAGTACAGAGTTTTTCCTATTAAAACACACCACAGACGCTTAGAATACCCATGTTTAACCTGAGGAAAAGACAGAAAGGGAATATTAGCACAGGATCCAAAGTGCATAAGACTATTATGTTAGACTTTCTCCTCTGTGAACACAATAGGTATTATAAAATATTTAAGAGCATACAAATCTCAAGTAAGCTAGTGTGATCAAAGGTAAACACGGCACTTGCCTGATTGTGGGATACTACTTGTCTTTTACCATACTATTCCTGGCTGATGTTGTCTCCTGTTGCTTAGGAACAGCACTCACGGTGGTCTTAATTCAGAGTTTGGTATAATATATAAAGCAGGCCTAGGCCATCATAAAACACTTCATTTTAAGGTATCATTCATACTGTCTAGCTTCTAGTGTTACTCTCTTTACAGAATTATTACAGCTTTGAATTTTTGAGGTTCTTTCAACACTGTTTAACCTTGTTCTATTGTCTTTGTTAAGTCTTGCTTATGATATTATTCCCCAATGCCTTCAACCTCTATTAACTGATAACTTTTGCTTATTCCAGCCTGACATTTCCAGTGCTCCTTTTCCTTCATTTGAGACACTTCACAAAATATGAAAGGTGACTATTATCTATTATGGCATCTACTAAACTTGCATTGCATTGTAATCAGAGATAGAGCTATCAATAAAAAGATTGAATTACTGAAGTTTCCCAATATGAGGCATTTACACTTACTTGTGAGTTTATTTTAAAGGATGCATATGGGTGTGACCCGACATTTGCGTGATAGACATATGAGCGCCGACAAAATAGCACCAATTAAAACGCGGCGTCAAAATTGCGCCGACAAAATTGAGAAAGTTTCATTAAATATGACCTACTAGTTTAAAGCATATATAATAATGTTTATTTTAGAAGTCAATATTATGAGACGCGGCATGCCATCAGCACGGCACGCAGATAGTCCTTAAGATCACGCCCTGCATATGTAGGAAGACGTCTTGATAGTTGAGCGTATTTAGACTTGCTGGCTGCCTGACTGCTGGTAATTCCGTTTTGTATACGACGCGTTATGCCAACCCTCAACTGAGTTATTTGTTCGCGGCATGCAATCAGCAGTTATAACAGTTATAACCTAGCACATAACGTGTACATAATGCGCACGTACGCGTCCCACTCTCTCGCGATTTTGTCGTGACGATTTTGTCGGCGCACATTTGTCGAAAACCAGTTAGCGGGATTGTCGGCGCTCATTTGTCCGTCGCGCTTTTGTCGGTGAACCGCATATGGGTCCCATATAAATGCAAATGTGGCATACCTACAGACATCTCTCTATTATAAAAAAAAAATCTTGGGGAGGCAGACTAGGGAGACGAGAAGTGATCTTCTCAGAAGACTCTTCTCTGAAGTCCCGCGAGAGACACTTTAACTTGCTCCCTGCTCTTAAAACAATGACAAGCGACAAGCAAAACATGCAACTCGCCGCAGATGATCCGACCACTTCTCCTTGCGTGCGTTCAGCCACCCTTACCCCCGCTCTTCACAATGTGAGCAGCAGAGATATGAAGTAGCAAAAAAGACAGCGGCTGTACAGGCTTTAAAAATGATCGACGGGCAGTGTGACAGCAGCTGCCCCCCCCTTCACAACATAAGCAGCGTTACACGTCCTGCGAAAAAGAGATTTAACCGCGCCCGGGGCCGTAAATAAAGGACATGTATTGTTTTTATAACGTCACGCGAGACAAGGCAGTGAGACATCATTTAAAACAAGTCCACGGACATCTGACATAGCAGTTGTTGGATTGCTTTTGGCAGACACGCACCATGTGCACCCAGCTCTTAAAACAACGACATGCGACAAGCAGAACAGGCAGCTCGCCAGCAGCAGAAAGACAGCAGATGATCCGACGGCATCTCTTTAGCGTGCGTTCAGCCACCCCCCCTTCACAACACGAGCAGCATTATACGTCCTATGAGAAACAGATGTAACTACGCCCGGGGCCGGAAATAAAGGACAAGTATTGTTTTTACAAAAGTTTTTAAAGTAAAACTGAAAATAATGCATATGTAACAATTCCCATGAAAATAAAAAAACTCTTTAAATTGTATATCCGGTAAACCAAACACGGGGGTGGGCGAGCGAAGCGAGCAGGGGATGGAGCCCCCTAGTACATTATACATAACAACTGACTGTATTTCCTGAACTGCCTCTAGTCCTTTAGCATAAACAAAATGTTTCTGCACAAGATCTATATATGGGGTTGTAAGGGTGCTCTTTTACACAGTAATATATTGAGATAATATAATAAGAGCAGAAGATGCTAATAGACTTAACAAGTTAATTAGGATGGCTGGTTCTGTTTAGGGTGCTACCCTGAACTCTCTGGAGGCAGTAAGAGAGAGATGTAGGCTAAACATACACCCTCTGCATGAGACTCCGGTCAACTAACAGAGCATCTTGTCTACGTTGCAGATTTCAATCTACTCATTTGAAAAATTCTAGGTCACCTTTTTCTCTTATTACTCTTCATCTTCTTCCTCTGAGATCCATTAGGTGTCACTGTGGTGTCAGCCTTCTTTGTTTTGCAGATGACACTCAACAATACATCTCTGCTAAACCTTCTGAAGGTCTTCCATCCCCTTTGATTTGTTTTCTTCCTTGTGTTCAAATTTGGATGACACACCACATTCTTAAACTCAACAGCAAGAAATCTGAATTTATTTTTATTGATCCAAAATTCACTTAATGAAAGTTTTGTAGTGTTAATATTTGTATTGATGGTTCTTGGACACTACTTTGTACCCATGTTCCAAGTTATGCTGTTATCCTTGTTCTCTTTCTTTTAAATCAAATGTTAACTTTTTAAGATTCTTATTAGCATCCTCACAACATTTTTTGATTACATTCCTTCTTATCTTATGCTTTGAAATATCGATTAATGCATTCATTACTTCAAGATTATACTGTATTACTGCAATGCCCTTTTGGTTCATATTTCTAAAAAGCTACTAAACAGACTTCAGCTGATTTAGAACACAGCAGTCCATTTAGTTAGTTATATTAAAATCTATGATCACATTTCACCAGTTTTCAAAAAATGTAATTGGCTGGCAGTTAAATACAGTGATCCCCCTCCTATCGCGGAAGTTACGTTCCAGACCCATCAGCGATAGGTGAAAATCCGCGAATAGAAAGACCACATAAATAAACTTTTTTTTATAGTTTAAGTTTAAAATACCCCTCCCACACGCTTTAAATACATGTAAACTTATTAAAACACACTTTGTAAACACATACGATATGTGGATGTCAGGCTAAGGATATGAGTAACATCTCTCTATTATAAAAACAAATCTTGGCAGGGAGACCAGGGAGATGAGGCGTGATCTTCTCAGAAGACAATTTAACGTCCCGCGAGAGACACTTTAATGTCATGCAGGACAAGGCAGTGAGACAGAAGGACACGACAAGCAGAACACGCATCTTGGCAGAAGCAGCACAAAGCCAGCAGCTGATCCGTCTGCATCTTCTTAGCAAGTGTTCAGCTCCCCCCCTTCACTACGCGAGCGGGAGAGACGCGAAGTGGCAGGAGCGCAGCGCGCCTCTGGGGGGTTGAATGAAGCGATCGAGATGTGATCATCTTGGAGAGACACTTTGACGACACACAAGATTAGACATTACAAAACGCGTGACATGGTGCCCCCCCCCCCCCTCCTTCAGAACGCTAGCAGCAGAGACGCGAAGTGGCAAAAGGACAGCTGCTGTACAGGCATTTAAATGAATGACACAAAGGGCGACAAGCAGAACACACAGCAAGGCAGCAGCTGAACCGATCGCATGTGTGTCCAGACCCCCCAGATCATAACATGAGCAGCGTTATAAGTCCCGCGAGAAAAAGATTTAACCACGCCTGGGGCAGGAAATAAAGGACAAATATTGTTTTTACAAAAGTTTTAAAGTAAAAATTAAAATAATACATATGTAACAATTCTCATGAAAATAACAATCTCTTTAAATTGTTTATCCAGTAAACCAAACCCGGGGGTGGGCGAGTGAAGTGAGCAGGGGGAAGAGCCCCCAAGTAATAATAATAACTAGCAAAATACCCGCGCTTCGCAGCGGTGAAGTACTGCCTTAAAATTTTTATTAAGAAGAAAATTAAACCTTTTTAAACTGAGGGAAAATATGCCAATAATTATTTGTTAAGGATCTCTTTGTATGCCACGTTGTCAGTTCGGCCCTCCAGTTGTAATATGACCAAGCTGTAGCTGTGCGCTGAGCTTACTCTTGAGCATGCAACGTACAGTTGGCCATGTGAACAGTAATCTTGTTTCAAATCTCACAGCTTGGATTGCTGCTGTCATAATCGGTTTGAGTTTCATCGTTTGTTTCAATTACGACAGTATTTGTAGGACTTGAGTTGAAGAGACATTCAGCATCTGTCAAGCGTT
>JANRMT010048598.1:0-14370 GCA_026402145.1 Polypterus bichir lapradei
TAATACAGTAATCCCTCCTCGATCGCGGGGGTTGCGTTCCAGACCCCCCCGCGATAGGTGAAAATCCGCGAAGTAGAAACCATATGTTTGTATGGTTATTTTTATATATTTTAAGCCCTTATAAACTCTCCCGCACTGTTTATAAATATTCCCCGCAGAGTTAAACAGCATAATCCCTTTGTATTCTCTTAGATATTAGGTAAGATTCATTGAAATTATGTATATAAACACACTGTTTATATACAGTAAAACCTAAATATTATTTTAAAGATATTGAGTGTCTCCGATATCACATATGTTACAGCCATTACGATAGACAGGTCACCAGCAATAAATACGTACAATGCAAGAAAAATAGTATACAGTAAATGTGTGTACAGTGACACTAAACTTACGTACATGTACTAAGCACTGTAAGAAGAAAATTAATTATGGTTACTCACCAACAATGACACGATGACTTGTTCGATAACAATGAGTTTAATTTTACTGCACAACAAAGGAGAGCGTTACAGCCCTTGTAAAGGAGCCACTTCAGGCGATTGTGTAGCACTGCCGTTGTTCTTCTTCTGGCAGTCTTCAATCCAAATCCCTAAAGCAGATTCCATCCAGACTACTGCCTTATTACATCCACTTACAACTCGTTTTGCACCCTGGTTAAAAGGACACTGCAGCCGTAGATCTTATATTCCTTTCCTACTTTTTAAATAAAAAGAATCGTAGCCTTCAACAAATCCAAAACGTTTACCTTTTCGGCAATCATTAACATCTTCTTCTTGCGCTTGGGCACGACACCTGAAGCAGTAGCAGATTGTTTTGGAGCCATAATGAAGGGCTTGACTATGCACAAAGATAAACACTAAAGAGCACAACTCTTTACACAGCGAAACACGTTGATGCTGAATTAGAGAGACGAGACTTCCTGGTTAACACTGCATTCAGCACGCAGGAGCTCAACTGCATGCTCTGATTGGTTAGCTTCTCAGTCAGGAGAACTTAACTGCGTGCTCTGATTGGTTAGCTTCTCAGCCATCCGCCAATAGCGTCCCTTGTATGAAATCAACTGGGCAAACCAACTGAGGAAGCATATACAGGAAGTAAAAAGACACATTGTCCGCAGAACCCGCGAAGCAGCGAAAAATCCGCGTTATATATTTAGTTATGCTTTCATATAAAATCCACGATAGAGTGAAGCCGCGAAAGTCGAAGCGCGATATAGCGAGGGATTACTGTATATATATATATATATATATACCATTTTTAATATAGGTAGATCATTTTGACCTGGTCATTTTAAAAGTAGCTCACAAGCCGAAAAAGTGTGGGCACCCCTGTTGTAGTATATGTGTTTTTGAGGGGTTTTGTGTTATGTCTGCAAGAAAAGTTTGGTTGTTAAGCAAGATTGTATGGTTTTTATTGGAAAGTTTGGTTTTCATCTGTAAGTTGGAAGATTTTGCAGTTAAGTGCGGAGTTATGGATTTGTGTTTTACAGTTTTTGGGAAATGGAGGCATAATTTCAAGAAATGAGTTTTAGCAGTTGAGAATAACTGTAATACAAGTGCTGTGAAAAAGGTAATGAATTGTATAAATACAACTAATGTCACTGCACTATGAATAGTTTTAAAACAAATGCATAAAGTATTTTTTATTTTAAGCTGTTAGTAATTAGTTAACTGCTCCTGTCAAATATAGCTTGAGTATCATAATCCAAAATGGCTAGGCCAAGTATTTTGTATTTGAAATATTTTCAGTTTTTTGAATATTTGCATGTACATAATAAGATATCTTGTAGATACCTTTGATCAAGAAGGGAAATGCAGCCAAACCATGTAAATGAGAACTCACACGTATAATAATTCGTATCACTAAGCTGTTATTATAATGTGCATTACATGTCTGTTTTTTAGTTCCCTTTTAAGAGGACCAGTGCTGTGTATTTGCACTGAAAAACTTTTTTTGTTTTTTCTTCAGGTGACAATGCTTGTCGATTGTTTTTCATTGCAGAGTGGTACTCAGTGCTTCCCAGTGTACAGCTCCCCCTAAACCCCACCCTCTGATCGTCAATTGTATGGTTTCCTCACAGCACTGGATTCTTTGAGAGGAAGCACAGCAACCAGTACCATCATTCCTGTTTTGTTGCCATGTTACGCTTTAATCCTGCTCTGAAAGAATAAATTAATTTTGAATGTGGACATGTTATTCACATTCACTTTTTGGCATATGCATGTTTACATGTGCAAATCCAAGCAATGTTTTATAAAAGGGAACTGTAATGTGGAATGTTACACTTGTGGCATCATGTTGGCGCTAATAATAATCAACCTGTATTGCAGTGGTGACTTGTGCAACAGTGAATTAGTAATGTTTGTCATTTTAAAGAAACAGATATTCTTCTTTAATGTGAGTATTGGCACTGAGTAACAGCTGATAGCTTTTCATAATCATGGTAGACGAGACAAGAACTGTACATGTTTATCAGTCATAATGAATCTATTCTTTGACATACACACACACTCTGGTCAAAGGTTTTAGAACAACCCAATTTTTCCAACTTTTATTAAAATGTAAGCAGTTTAAATCCAGTAAATAACCTGAAATAGTAAAAAAGTGAATTATAAACTGCCAGAGGTTTTAAAAAAACCTCAGATAACAAACAATGCTGTAGTAGTATATTTAATAGGTAAGATAGTAACCATTACAGTTAATACTTGAACAAAAATAAAACTAAAGCTGCTTATAATCAAGTTTATATCAGTAATTGAAAATCTAGATTATTTAATGCAAATATAGAAACACAATGCTGTTTTGAAATCACAAGAGACACACAAACCTTAATACAAACACAGCAAATCTAAGATGGGTATTAATTTTGTTGATCAAAACTAAGACGAAAAATACTCGTCAACAACATTTTTTCTGTGATGAAAATGGAACAAAAACTAAATAAAAATGCACCTTTCATAAAGAAGACGAGTGCTCTTAAAATCATGGTTGACGAAATACTAAACAAAAGAAAAATGTTACAAACAGACTACTGAACAATGAGCCATTTGAAGCTCTTTGAACATCTCTATCACACATGACACGGTGTGCCTACAAATGTTGAGCATGAATGCAGTGGTCCAGCCATGTGGAATGAAGCTCACAGGGAAGAACAGCACAAACCTGAGAGGCTTCTAGAGGTGCACTATCCTGAGATTCATGCCAAGGTATGTAACGTTATCTCCTGGTATGTAACGTTTCCTCCGGGTTCTTCGGTTTCCTCCCACAGTCCAAAGACATGCAGGTTAGGTGCATTGGCGATCCTACATTGTCTCTAGTGTGTGCTTGGTGTGTGTGCGTGCGCCCTGCGGTGGGCTGGCGCCCTACCCAGGGTTTGTTTCCTGCCTTGTGCCCTGTGTTGGCTGGGATTGGCTCCAGCAGACCCTGTAGTTAGGATATAGTGGGTTGGATAATGGATGGATGGTTGATAGTGTATCAAGTGAAAATCATCTGCCATGTAACTTTGTTAAAACAATCCAGACTTGTACATCACAAATGATGCTCTACACATGTTCAGCTGAGCACCATTACAGATCAAATCATTTGCAGATGTAACTAAATTGTAATGAACATTACAAATTGAATTCCAAGTTAGACTGCTTCAGTCATTTTAGAGGAAGTCTTCATTATTGAGACACACACGTGTGCTCTGATCTCATGTTTTGAGGTTTCTACAGAATATCTTCCCTCATTTTCTGAGTGTTCATCGGAGAAATATGAAACATATGTTACAATGAAATTTACAAAGAGCTGTCACAACAGTATGTTACTTTCATTAAGTGGAAAGATGAAAATGAGAATACTATCATTTTGTAAAAAAAATACAATTTTAAAATCTACTTCCTTTCACATCTTTTAATTGTTATATATTAAAAAGGGTTGGCAAAGATATCATTGTCTCAAATCACTAAGACAGATATTACTAACATATTACTATCTATGTGATGTTTGGGCAAGCTTTCCATGTTTTCACAAGTTTTCTGTAAATCTTACATTTTTCCAACTTCCCAAAGATGTAGCTAGATGAGTTGAGTGGCTATCCGTTTGAAATGCAGATATCTGAATCTGTTTCAAACAGATTATGTTGCAACTGTACAGGCAACACAAAATTTATGGTCTAAACTATAAATTGAAAAGATGAAAGCGCTATCATGCATTAGCCCATTTAAGTCAGATACTGCCTTTTTATGGGAAACATTCTTATATACCAAAAATCAACCAAGAATAAGGAAAAAGTATTAAAGTAAAATTAGAATAAAGTGAGAATTCTGATCCATAAAGCAATACATTGAATCTGGGGTATTCTCTGTGCCAGATGTTCCTGCAATGAGAAAATTAAATGAAACTATGCACTTAATTCAAATGATACAGAATATGTATATGTATATATATTACCAATATAGTGAAAAGGGAAGAATGCATCAAAATAGTTGGGTGCCAGGGTAACTCAATTTCAGCTTGGCAGTATCAATGTGCCTTCTTACTTTTCTGGTCCAAGAATAATTCTCTTTTTGTTTTTTTCAGGAAATCATTTACACTCTGTAGCAAGGTCACGGGTCATTTTCTGGGTCATTGTCTTCAGGGCTGAGGGATGAAGAGGAAAAAGTGTAAGATGCCTGTGTTGCATCTAAATTGTTTTCTTGTGTACCCATTAAATGAGTACTCGTAAATAACACACTATGCTAAGTTTATGATCAAGTTGTTACAAGATTTTAAGTGCATTCTAAATTGTTTAACTGTAGAATCTCATTATATAAAGTAGCTTCAACAATTTTACATTTCTTAAAAATCATAGACTGTCCCATTTCTTGATCCACATCTGAAAAAAGTTTCTGTTTTAGTTATGTGTTCAGCATTTCTTGTCAAACTATTTACACAGATCTTTGCAGACACGGAACACACGTAAAATGTTTGTATTCCAAATAACAATATATTATTTACCCTACACAATTTCAGACACATAACTCCTAGATAAAGAGACTTCAGCTCTGAGAATTTTGAGTCTGACTTGAATTCTGCTGCCTAAGTGGGTGATGGGATAGCAGGCTACCTGCTGCCAGTGCTGACTGACACGTGCAAAACAAAGATGCTGATGAAGAGGTGCAAAGGAATTTAAGGTGGCCCGGCATTACAAATATTTTCGTAGGCTTCAGGGATTCCAGTGTTAAAGAAGACTACGCAATTTCGATACCCCCGCATCAATGCAGCTTGGCTGAAATAGAGGCTGTCCTTTGTGACTGGAAGATTCCAATCAACTTAAAGGTGAAAACATACAAAGCAGTCATTCGACCATTCACCCTTTATGGATGTGAATGCTGGCCAGCGAACGTAAAACATGAGCAGCTCCTCCACACCATGGAAATGAAGATGCTTCGATGGTCGCTAGGGCTCACCCGACTTCACCATGTCATGAACGAGGATGTGCAACGGGTGATGGGTATTGCACCCATCACTGGGAAGATGCTTGAGGACAGGCTCCGATTGTATTGCCATGTCACCTATAGCACCAACAACTCAGTAGCGCAAACTGCGCTCTGTCTTTGCCCCCATGCTCGGAGTCCATATGGCTGACAGAAGCATCGGTGGAAAGATCGAATTAAGGATGATGTGAAGCATGCTGACGTTGCCCCTGAGGCAACTCTCAACCGTGCCAAGTGAAAACGGGCGTGCCAGACTGCGGACCCTGTGCCGTAGGGACAAAGAAGAATAAAAAATATATATATACATCTCTGTTGTGATGTAAGATTTTGCATATAACTTAATGAATTAGGCAAAGCAATGTAATTTAGTGCTACTTTGGTGAAAGGCATTCGTGTTTGCTCCCTCCCCCTTTACGACTATAATACATTATTTTATGTGTAACTTAACTCCTGCCTGTCTTTTTACTACATCTAATTGCCTGAGGTTATAGATATAGAAGGGAAGGTGGGGATAAGTTATACAGTGATCCCTCCTCAATCGCAGGGGTTGCGTTCCAGAACCCCCCGCGAAATGTGAAAATCCGCGAAGTAAAAATCATACGTTTATATTGTTATTTTTATATTGTCACGCTTAGGTCACAGATTTGCACAGAAACACAGGAGGTTGTAGAGACAGGGACTTTAAAACACTGCAAACAAACATTTGTCTCTTTTTCAAAAGTTTAAACTGTGCTCCATGACAATACAGAGATGAAAGTTCCATCTCACAATTAAAAGAATGAAAATATATCTTCCTCTTCAAAGGAGTGTGCGTCAGGAGCAGAGAATGTCAGAGAGAGAGACAGAGAGAGAAAAGCAAACAAACAAAAATCAATAGGTGCTTTTAAGTATGCGAAGCACCACCTGACAAAGCAGCCAAAAGGGAACAATGTGGAGGTAGTCTTTCAGCATTTTTTAGAGAAGCTTCCATATCCTCTAGGCCAGTGTGCGAACAGCCCCTCTGCTCACACCCCCTCCGTCAGGAGCAGAGAATGTCAGAGAGAGAGAGAGAGAAAAGCAAACAATCAAAAGTCAATATGTGCTGTTAGAGCTTTTAAGTATGCGAAGCACCGCACGGGAAGCATATCGTATATCATTGAGGAGTTTTATTTAATACATAATACATGCTCTGATTGGGTAGCTTCTCAGCCATCCGCCAATAGCGTCCCTTTTATGAAATCAACTTTGCAAACCAACTGAGGAAGCATGTACCATAAATTAAAAGACCCATTGTCCGCAGAAATCCGCAAACCAGCGAAAAATCAGTGATATATATTTAGATATGCTTACATATAAAATCTGCGATGGAGTGAAGCCGCGAAAGTTAAAGTGCGATATAGCGAGGGATTACTGTATACAATAATACATTATAAAGAGTGGTAAGTCTGTGAGATTTTGCATTCTAAGGCTACATATTAATAATACAATAGAGGAAAGTATAGCAATATATATTACTCTGCCAAGATAAAACAATTGGCATAGTCGGCAAGATTTTGGGGTAACCATGTTTTGCACCCTGTTTGCAAATACTGTTTTGATGTATGTGTCTGTTTATGTATGTGAATTTTAGGGCACCCAGTGTACAAATACGGTGGAAGTAAAACATTGTTTGGTTGCTGAATGGAATATAACCAACAAAGTGTAGAGACTTCATGTGTGTCATGATGACACCCACATGTTTGTTAGTGCTGGTGGTAGTGAGTCCCTAATTAAAGTGCTAGGGACTGGTGAAAGATGCATGCATCATTTATATGGCATTTAAATGGTTAAAGTGCTAGGGAGTGATGGGATATGCATTTGTCATTCATACGGTACTTATTCGTTTAGGATCTTTATGTATGTACAGTATGTGTATGTTTGCTTACAGGAGCAAAAGTAGGCCAACCCATAACGAATTTGGCAAATTTTATTAGAGTATCATTGTGGACTCAAAAATGCCTAAATTTATATTAAAGTCAGCCATTTTCCAGTGGAGTGGCAGAGGCAAGCAGGCTAAAGCTAGGAAACCTGTAGTGCAGGTAGAGAAAGCAGAAGCTGAGCTGAGTGTGCCAGAAAATGGAAGGGGGCTGGAAGGATTAAAAGCAAGAAAACAGATCAGGTTTAAAGAAGACAGCTGCTGTTATAAGAGGTTTACTAGCTTGTATTATTGGTAATAAGGAAGATCATGATGAGGAAGAAAATAGCAAAGTGAATGAAAGTAAAAATGGAAAGTTGTGTGAATGTCTAAGTTTTGAAAGATGTAACAGTTGGTGCAAAAATTGTGAAGTGTTAGCATGTAGAACACCCACTGCTAAAGTAGAAATCAGTGAAAGCAGTGGAAAAAAGAAATGTAAACCACCCATGGTGAAAGTTGGGCAATAGTAACCAGATTGGACTGGAACCCTAAAACATGGGTGGGTGACTTACATGAGACAGATGAGTGATCAGATAAAGAGTGGGAATGTGAGTGTGAGGAAAAGGAGAGAAATGAAAGTAAGGGAAAACAGCAAGGATGCTTTCTTCCATTATTCTCCACTGCACCACAATCTCCAGGTAATTCTGAGGTCTGTCCAGTATTTAAAGAACATGCTACACCGATAGATATTTCACCACTGTTAGGAAAGGTAACCAGTGCTGCACTGAAATTTGATTTAGGACAAAGAGATCAGATAGAAGGCAGAGAAGCTGGTGATTGTGAATGGCAATTGTTGACTAGAGGGCATGAACTGGATAATGGCTTAAGGATACTGAGTAAAGAAAGTGTGGAATTAAAACAAAGAACAATGGAAATGAAAAGAACTCAAGTGCTTGTGTGTGAAAGGTCTGAATGTGCTAGTGCAAGAATGGCTGAGTTGGAAAGAAAGTGCACCTGTTTAGGATTTGGTTTGAATGAAACAGGACAAGCCAAAGAACAAAGGATGGGGGATGGTGCAGCAGGAAGTTTTACAAGCTCAGGCAGGAAGCCAGGAATGCACAAGGGTGTGAAAGTCCTAACAGCTGTGCTAGGGCCAGCAGTAATTAAAAAGCACACACTTAGGCTCATTAATTCGAAACCTGACTGACCAGTTGTTTAAAAAGACAGCCTATGAATCTCCATGCAATAAAATGGAGAAAAGTGAGCTGGTCTTTAGTAAAGAGCATAGTTCAGTTTTAGGAGAGATGCTGGATCTAGCACTTGGATTTTGGAGAGGTTTTAGCCCATACTTTCAGGTAGCAGTTACCATAAAATAAAGAAAAAAGGAAACACAGGCAACGAAAACAAAATAGAAGGGTAGTGCAGGAAGACAGGAAAGGGAAAACAGTTATTTCTGTTTCAATTTTTTGGCCTTTTGTAAAAGTGCTACTTCTATTGTAAGGTTTTACGGACTTTGGGTTGGTGCAGGTAATAAATAATGAAGGCAATTAGCAGAATAAAATCCATTCAGGAGATCGGGTTACAACTAGCACATTGGAGTGGCATGGCACTAGCGGCTAAGCTGTTCCAATGAATACCTAGGAGCAAAGTTTGAGTGTTGGCACCAGGTTAACAACCAATAAAGAAGAAGATGAGATGGACAGAAACTGCTTTGTCACCTTCCATTTTGCAGACCTGCCTACACAGCAGAATGAAAAAAAAAATAAAGAAGAAAAGACAACATGCAAAGACTAAAGACAAAGACATGAAGAAGAACTAAAGAGACAGCAAGAAAATGGCACCACCTGGGGTTTAAGTGAGTAACAAGTCCACAAGTCATGCAATAATAAGGCTAGTCACAATAGCTATAGTTTTAAAAGGAAAGGTTTGTTCATTACTGCAGCAAATTCATATTCCAAGGGGTGGAAACTAAACAAACCAGTTAGGAATGTCAAAATAAGGGGATTCATTTTGGGTTCATATGTATAGATTCTGGGTATTAATTAATTAAGTGGGATAATTAATATAATTAATACTATTATTAAAGAGTGATATACTGAGCAAATTGGTGAACTTTTCAGGAAAGCAGGTGCAGCTGGTACATTTGCAAGTCATATGGGTTCCGATGTTTAGGTATAGTCTAATTGGGAAAATACGGAAGCCCTGCTGAGATTGTCGGCTGTGGTACAAGCACAGGACCAGTGGGCCAATTTTGAACCGAGGTGTTTAGAACAACGAGTATGCATATGGTGAGCAAACAACTCTAGGAGTGGCCTACAGGTGGATTGATGACAGTTGCATAGCTTTGATGTCTCATGGTGGTGATGCCAGCCTATACTGGTAAAGGCTGATGGCAGTCAAGAGTTGCACCATGGGTAGGAAAGCACAAGAGGCAACTAAATCAACCCCAAATGTGTGAAGAGGGGCCACAGATATTGGTTTGTGAACAGTTTATGCAGTGGCACATGTGCTCTCACTTGGGAAGAAGTGGTTATACTGGCACCTGTGGCATGTTACCTTTCAAATTTTGATGTTAATTGTACAGCTGCATATGCTTAAACAGATAGTTTGGGACAGTGGTGTAATTAGCAGTTAGACACAAAACAAGCACATATTAAAAATTTACACAATAGACTAAATTGTAGTGGGCTAGTTTAGTGGAAGGAGTGGACTTGTCTCATTTTGAACCACCAGATCTGATGACATATGAAAACTGCAGAAAGCTAAAGAAACAGTTGAAGCAAGCCGGAGCAGATACAAGTCATCAGGAGCGCTTCCAAGTTCTTCATATTGTCTTTGAAATAAAGAAGATATGTAACAGACAAATGGTCATTGACAACTTTTAACACTGGGAGAGCAAATACTGCAAATCAATACATCAGACTCTTTAAACAATTTAAAGACATTGTTTATAAAGACATTGTACAAAACATTCATCGGGGTGGAGTGTTGTGATGTAAGATTTTGCATATAACTTGATGAATGTTTTGCATGTCTTTAGTTATAATTTAGACAAAGCAATGTAATTTAGTGTTACTTTGGTGAGAGGCATTCGTGTCCCCCAAACCAACCACCTTTACGACTAAGTCTTTTTATAATTTTACGACAGGATTTGGGAGATGTGTCCTAAACCAGTTTGGCGAGTGTTTATCTGCTAAAGTCTTTCAACCCCCCGCAAGGAAGCCAGGATGTTTAACATATGGTTTGGGGGCAGGTGTTAAGATGTTCTATTTCTCCCATTGGTCTGAGGTATGGCTGTTTGGAATTGGCTTGTCTCAGAGGCCTTTAAGTACCATGATGTCCTATTGGCTCTAGGGGTTTGACAGATAACCTATAGATTTGCTTGCTTTATCTTACTCTCTCTCTCACTAACATCTAAAAGACGCATCTCTTGCTAACCTGTGATGATGAAGACAACACAATGAAGAGCACAGCTCAGCAACCATATTGAACAGACATGTGGCTTAAAGCTGAGCACCAATGATGTCTTAACTAGAGACATTTTAAGTAACTACAAGTCTGTGTGCCACCTGAACTACACATCACCATTTAATCAGGTTGTATGGTTGCCAATATTCAAATGTACTTTGCATATTGTTATTATTTATAAATATTATCAATAATACATTATTTTACAGTATGTGTAACTTAACACCTGCTTGTCTTTTTACTACATCTAATTGCCTGTGGTTATAGATATAGAAGGGAAGGTGGGGATAAGTTATATACAATAATACCTTATAAACAGTGGTAAGTCTGTGAGATTAGGCATTCTAAGGCTACATATTAATAATACAATAGGGGAAAGTAGAGCAATATATATTACTCTCCCAAGATAAAACAATCTCTTATATATATTTCTGTTGTGGTTCGTCCTGCTTCCACTTCAAAACCGGTCCCGCCCACATGCAGCCGACACGGCATTTCTCGATTCCTATTCGTCCTTTTCCAAACCGTTCCCCACGCTGCCTGTGGGTCCTTTTCAAAACCGGTCCCACCCACACGCAGCCAACATAGCATTTCTCAATTCCTATTCCTCCTCTTCCAAACCCTTCCCCATGCTGCCTGCAGCCTCCCATACACCCCCACGCCGGTTTTCTTGATTCCTATTCCTCCTTTGGACTACCGCGTTCCTTTCTCTTCAAAACCAGTCCTGCCCACACGCAGTCGACACATCATTTCTCGATTTCTATTCATCCTCTACCAAACCCTTCCCCACACTGCCTGTGGCCTCCCATACACTTTGCTATTTTCGTTATACTGCGACAGTTGTTTCCATTGTTATAAAATGAACGACGTATCTTCTCTGCCGACGGGTTTTTATACAACATCATCTCTATTCCGGGATCCGGCAACTGCCTGTTCCTATCAGTGGGTTATTTCTTGACACAAACGGTTGACGAAGGCAATGCACCGTTTACCATTCCTTTTCTTACACCACCGTATGCTATGGCGGACGTCGGCTATCTAGTATACATATATACTGTATATGACATTCATTTGCTGATGTCATTGAGTCAGGCAGTGAAGTTGCCTACATCTAATGCCCATTCAGAAACAGTCTTCATAAACAGTATATCAGATCATTTTGATTAATCCTAAACTACAGATGCTATTTGCCAAGTGTGAAATGAACTGGACCAAACATGGAATCTTGAAAAGACAACTAACAACATGCACTGCAGGACAAAGTTGCATTTACAACCACACTGATTCATGAGCTAAACTTAAAGCCACCAAATGAGGCAGCAGTTCTATCCACTATGCCACCTTGTAAGAAGAAATATCTTTTAATAAGTCTTACAGAAGAATTAAATAAGATTTTCTAATTTTCTAAAAGATTTTCTCCACTATGCACAACATGCATGCTGTTTTCCTTTTTGCCTGTAACTCATCAGCTTAAGTGAAGATAGCAAGGATTTTTTATTATTTTTAATTTATTCACAGCTAGTTCAGTTAATTTCAAAATGTCTTATCCTCATGTAAACAAAAGCATATTATACGATACAGAAGTGTCCTACTAAAGGCAAATCTACTTTTAAATCTAGTTGAATATACTTCTGTACAATATAATCTGCTTCTAACATGATATTATTTTAACCCAATTTGTGTAAAAGCATCAATTAATAGAGAAATATAGTCACAGTGTGATCTGACACATGCACAAAATAGCCTTTTAATTTAAGTTGGCAGGGAACTGTGAATATAGATGGAGGGCTGGAGTAATTAAACCAAGTTACAAAGTTGCTTAGTGATTGTTTTCATTGTTATGTGGTGCACTGATTGGGCTTTGCATGGCCGAGCCTGCAGTGCCTTTCTAGTCCAAACCTCCCTGCTGTCTGTCTCCAGTTACATGTAAAAAGAAAAAAATCTTTATGAATTTTTAATGTGTAGACAAAGTAACATGCTGCTAGTGACTTTACCAAAATTGCCCCACAAAATGTTGGTAGTGTTCTCATGAGAATAAAAGTGAAATTTCAGTCAACTCCATCTGTTACCCCATTGCAATTAGTTTATCATTTTTATATTCATTCTGGTAACATTATAAAACACTTCAAGTACAATATATATGATTAATTAATAATTAATATAATATTAATAAGAACAAAAATGCATAAAAGCATATTTTTAGTTTTTATATGAATAGCTTTACTACCAACATAACTGGATTCTGTTCGTTTGGAATATGACCATTCCTGACTTTTACTCAATCTATCATAAATTATGCCACATAATTGCCTTAATATACCCCTGAATACTGAGGCAGTATAAAATAAATATATTTGGGTAAAACGTGGAACAGCTTGATGCAGTATTGCTATATCATTGTCAAAATTCAATATGACACTTTGTTGATAACCACAGCAAAGAATCACAGCTAAATACACATCTCACATTTACAACCATTAACATTTTATCCATTAAACAGTTTTATTTTATATATTTTTATGTTTGAGAAGTGAGAAGCCAAAGTTTATTTCAGCAAGAAGTGTTTGAAATTGGAAGCCAGAAATGAATAGAATGCTATCCCACCCTACCTCACACATTCACACTCACTTCTAGTTTGTATAGTAATGAAATATAAATACTTAGTTACAGTACTTGAGTATGTTTTGGGAATATTTCTACTTGAGTATAAAATTTCTGTCTGCTGTTACTTCACTATACATTCCACTGCAAATGGTCACTTTTACTCCAACATTTTTTGCTAAATCCATTCATTACTGCAAGGTTAAACCAGAAAACAATTATACAAAATTAGCTGTGCTACCCACCTAAGTTGGGTTGAAATCTAAGTAAACAACGTAGATCTCAGTGTTAATATTTGCAGTGCACAATGCAATGCGGTGTTACATGCCATTTGATATGGGATT
The DNA here is from genome assembly GCA_026402145.1 of Polypterus bichir lapradei. Taxonomy (NCBI): domain Eukaryota; kingdom Metazoa; phylum Chordata; class Cladistia; order Polypteriformes; family Polypteridae; genus Polypterus; species Polypterus bichir. The sequence continues at coordinate 13,749 of JANRMT010048598.1, forward strand.
TGTGAAAGCTTTGTTAAAATTTGTTATGCATCATCTATTGAAATGACAAATGCAATGCATTTTATTACTACAAAACAATGTGATGCACCATCTTTTGGAATGACAGAGACGTAGCAACTGGATGAACACATAGACAGACATTCAGAGACGTATACTTTTGTTAAGGTGGATACAGACTTACTCTGCTTTAGGAAACTTTGCATATATGAAGAATCTGGGGTGATGTTTCCAAGTACACCTCACTGTAGCCGGCAGAACTGGGCAGGGTCAGAGTTGGTGATACGTAATCCCTGTCTCAGTTATTTGTACAGCTGCTGCCACTGTGTTCAGACACTGTCCTCATGGATGACTACTGAATAATGCAGGGCTAGACCTGCAGGCTGATGAGAGGTCCACTTGTACATTTACAGTGGTGTGAAAAACTATTTGCCCCCTTCCTGACTTCTTATTCTTTTGCATGTTTGTCACACAAAATGTTTCTGATCATCAAACACATTTAACCATTAGTCAAATATAACACAAGTAAACACAAAATGCAGTTTTTAAATGATGGTTTTTATTATTTAGGGAGAAAAAAAAATCCAAACCTACATGGCCCTGTGTGAAAAAGTAATTGCCCCCT
>JANRMT010048624.1:0-15809 GCA_026402145.1 Polypterus bichir lapradei
AAAAATCCAAACCTACATGGCCCTGTGTGAAAAAGTAATTGCCCCCTGAACCTAATAACTGGTTGGGCCACCCTTAGCAGCAATAACTGCAATCAAGCGTTTGCGATAACTTGCAATGAGTCTTTTACAGCGCTCTGGAGGAATTTTGGCCCACTCATCTTTGCAAAATTGTTGTAATTCAGCTTTATTTGAGGGTTTTCTAGCATGAACCGCCTTTTTAAGGTCATGCCATAGCATCTCAATTGGATTCAGGTCAGGACTTTGACTAGGCCACTCCAAAGTCTTCATTTTGTTTTTCTTCAGCCATTCAGAGGTGGATTTGCTGGTGTGTTTTGGGTCATTGTCCTGTTGCAGCACCCAAGATCGCTTCAGCTTGAGTTGACGAACAGATGGCCGGACATTCTCCTTCAGGATTTTTTGGTAGACAGTAGAATTCATGGTTCCATCTATCACAGCAAGCCTTCCAGGTCCTGAAGCAGCAAAACAACCCCAGACCATCACACTACCACCACCATATTTTACTGTTGGTATGATGTTCTTTTTCTGAAATGCTGCGTTCCTTTTATGCCAGATGTAACGGGACATTTGCCTTCCAAAAAGTTCAACTTTTGTCTCATCAGTCCACAAGGTATTTTCCCAAAAGTCTTGGCAATCATTGAGATGTTTCTTAGCAAAATTGAGACGAGCCCTAATGTTCTTTTTGCTTAACAGTGGTTTGCGTCTTGGAAATCTGCCATGCAGGCCGTTTTTGCCCAGTCTCTTTCTTATGGTGGAGTCGTGAACACTGACCTTAATTGAGGCAAGTGAGGCCTGCAGTTCTTTAGACGTTGTCCTGGGGTCTTTTGTGACCTCTCGGATGAGTCGTCTCTGCGCTCTTGGGGTAATTTTGGTCGGCCGGCCACTCCTGGGAAGGTTCACCACTGTTCCATGTTTTTGCCATTTGTGGATAATGGCTCTCACTGTGGTTCGCTGGAGTCCCAAAGCTTTAGAAATGGCTTTATAACCTTTACCAGACTGATAGATCTCAATTACTTCTGTTCTCATTTGTTCCTGAATTTCTTTGGATCTTGGCATGATGTCTAGCTTTTGAGGTGCTTTTGGTCTACTTCTCTGTGTCAGGCAGCTCCTGTTTAAGTGATTTCTTGATTGAAACAGGTGTGGCAGTAATCAGGCCTGGGGGTGGCTACGGAAATTGAACTCAGGTGTGATACACCACAGTTAGGTTATTTTTTAACAAGGGGGCAATTACTTTTTCACACAGGGCCATGTAGGTTTGGATTTTTTTTTCTCCCTAAATAATAAAACCATCATTTAAAAACTGCATTTTGTGTTTACTTGTGTTATATTTGACTAATGGTTAAATGTGTTTGATGATCAGAAACATTTTGTGTGACAAACATGCAAAAGAATAAGAAATTAGGAAGGGGGCAAATAGTTTTTCACACCACTGTAGTGGTCAGTGTGACCTCCACAGTCGGCGGAAACACGTGACTTCAAATTTGAACACAATAAAAGGTTTAAAAAAATATAGGATGTACTTAAAATAGATAAATTAAGAACAATCGACTTTGACAGTGAAAACTAAAATGCGTTTTTGTTACTGTTGATTTTGCTGAGAAATATACATGGTTCTAAGTGTTTTTTAATGCGTAAAATGTATAAAAATATTATTGATTACAAGGTACAAGTATAAAAAATGCGGTTACATTTACACTATAATCTTATATTTTAACTTCTAGTAGTATATACTGTAGGTATGAACATGGAAACAAGTGAACAAAATTTTGAAATAAGTTTAATTGTAATTTTGTATTTACATTGAAAAAAACAACACATTAAAAAACAAACAGCCAGTGTCTTCCTCCGTCCATTAAATGTCAAACATAGCATTGACCCTTAGTCCCTGCTCGTCAACACAAGCCTTCAGAAAGTGCTCCATGTCCTCCGCACACTGAAAAACAAAGAAGAAGAAGTCCTTTGCTTCAGTGTCTTCTTCCTCCAGCATGTCTCTTAAGACCCTCTGCTGGCCCTCTTTATTTAAGGACAGATATTTTGGCATGGTTACGTGTCCATGGAAAAGCGCCTTATTTTGGACAACCCACTGCTCAGCAGTATGCAGATCTTGAACAACTGCTGGCTCCTGTGTCAAGCAAATGGGGATAAAAACTTAGCTATTCTCTGATGCAGAACAGTTATTTTAACAGCGAGTCAAAAGTCACTAAAATACTGACCTGACTGACTTCCGGTAACTTACGCTTTTTCAGTCTAAAAATGGGCACATGTTGTCCTTGAAGCACAGCTTTGGCGTCCTCTCTCCAGTGTGCAAAAAGCTTGCCATAGCTTAACAGAAAATTTTGATATTGTTAATGTGTCTAAACCTTGAGACAATATAGTACAGAAGCCAAAATATAAATACCTCTTGAGATCAAAGTTCTCCATCAACATCAAGCACCACCATTTCCGCAAGTAGGGCATGTCTGACTGTAAAATATCAATATGAAACATATTTAACAACTTTCAAAAGATTCAAGACTCCATTGCTCTCAAATTAAATAGGATACTAACTATAGTATAATCAAATGGTGCATCCAGTGCCACGTAGAGAGCAGACTGTTTGGGACAACAACAACAAAAAAATTACATTGTTTTGGAGCTTAATTTAACTTTTGTATGAATCTCAAGGGAAACTGAATAACAGAAAAAATAACCATTAGCATGAAGATCCCACAGTCAATTCCAAAGTCTTGGCTCGGAAAACCCTATATTACAGTGAAAATAAAGGCTCATTAATAAAATCCCTTAAAAGAAGACTAGCGTAATTCATGTAACACACACCCCATTACATACCTTCAAGTCAAAGCTATTTTTCACTGACCAATGCCCTGGAATGATCTTCACTGCAAGATTCCTTTTTCCAAGACAATTACATTCATGGGTTAACAGACATCATCATGATGGGTGTGAAATGTTAATTGCTAACAGCACCAACTTTAAGTACAGGCCTTAGGAACACAGCCTCGACAGAATTAACAAAATGTAAAAGTACAGTCACATGCTCACAGTTGGTTAAAGTGTGTCATACACAGCAATTTCAGTTTTATTTTCAGGTTGGCATAATTTATAAACTGATTTTTAATGGTGTTTTATGTTAAACACTAGAAGATTTTGAAAAGCCTATTAATGTGTGAAACTCTCATCTAAAGAGAGCATCATTGACTTGATCAGAATGTGAAGATGAGAAAAAGAATCAAGAGGTGATGCATCATGCTGATATGGCTTATAAGCAAGCATGTGAATGTACTGTATGTTTGAACACTCCAGATCAACAGAACATGATCTGGGTTGCACTTAACCTGGAACACTGAACAGGTTCCTGAAAACTCTGGAACAAACCAAACATGCTTATAAAAATGTGACCTCAAAAGTGAAACATATTGCTGGCCACCAAATGCTGCCTTTGTGTATAATGGGTCAAGAAAGAGGATTTCTCTTATACGTGGCTTCAGTACCTAAAAGACAGTTGCTCAGGACTTCAAACTTGCAAACAATGTCATTGCGAATGATCATAAATAATACAGTAAACAAAGATTTTTGAAAATGTGTCATCAAAATTTGAATAGATCACAGACACACTGCAAAATTGTAAAAGTATGTGGCAAAAAATAAGACTTACACACAACTGGAAATGGCCAGGTGTCCAGAGAGGGAGAACTATGATGTCCATCCACTGAGCATCAGTCTGAAGCAGAATTGTATTTTTAAGTATTCAGTATATGAACTCTTGCTAAATTTCTATAAAAATTCATTATGATCACTTGTTTTTTTTTTAAAGGATGGTACACTTACAGGAAAGGACTGCAATGGATCACAGTCATAGGGTGCAAGCCAAGTCCGGGTAACATAAAGATTTTCAATGTAAATGCTTATCCCCTAGAAAATGTTAAACAGCACATTTAAAACAACCACTCTTTAAAATAAAGCTTAAAAATCTTCATATACAACGTACCTTTGACTGAACAATTTTGGTGATAAGCTCAAAACAGCCATTTCCAATCTGGAAAAAAAAAGATTAAAAAATGAATGTACACTTTATTATTATATATTCACAGACCAAATAAAAAATACTTACTGTAGATTCCATTTGTTCGTTTAAACCCAGTGTCCAAAAATCAGCCCGTGTGAGACATCCAGTAGACGTTTCAACAATCAGCTCATCTTTGGGTCTGCTGATGTCCAGAACATAGTTGAGCTAAAAAAATAGATAAGTATCATACACTGTGGATGAGAAAAGCAAATAAGCACTAAAAGTACCACTTTGTGACATGTGAAAACTCAAACTTTAACATACAAGCTGTTGTTGACCAGGGTGTGGTACAAAAGACCATGATGAACGGCTGGCCAAAATGTTCTCCGGCTTTGTCAGAGCTTTGCACGGTGGTCCACACAGGTCAGGAAGAGTTGCATCTGTTGACCTTCTATTGCCTTTCTTGCCATCAACTGGTACCAGAGGCTCTATGGGGATTTCCACAGGTTTTATACAAAACACAACATAGAATGCATATTAAATACAAATGCAAGAAAAAAAAGCACTATTTCTATAAGAAGGGAATGCATTTAAAACAGCAGGTAAGGAAATCTGTTATGAGCCCTCAACTCTAACAAGATAATGAATGCAAGATTATCATTTCACCTATATATAACAAACACTATTCAAAATAAGACATTTTACCAGTGTCACCAGACATTGAAGGTGCCTGGTTCAACACAGTTTCTGTGGTTTCTCTGAGTTTATTGCACGATTGTAGGGCTAGGGACAAAGAAAACAGCAATATACACACACAGTTAGGAACAAATGTAATCTGTGAAAATTGACAGCTTTCTGGTCTTGTGAAAATCCATGTATCATTTACCTACAACAGCTTGACCCAGTGCAGACAATGAGATTTTGATCTGTCCAAGTCGACCATGTCTTAACTGCCTCTCCAGAAGTTTCTTGTTGGTGACAGTGTTAAAATGATTAATTATATTTCTCATCAAAAACACATGTGTGGATGGACTCATATTGCTTAAAAAGTAATTATTTTTCCTCATGCTTGCAAAGAACTGTTCAACAACTTGACTGTTCAGCCAACCTTTCAGCTCTGGGACAAGTTGAATTCTACGTAATATGTCCTTGGGATCTTTTGTATTTCCCTCATGAAATCTATCATACAGGACATAATGGTCAGATGATCCAGTGACAGGATGAGGATTTTTATTTACACTGTCCATCCTTTCATGTAGCCATGGAAGATTCACTCGCAATCTTCCATCCCGTGCAGCCTTGACATTTTCCTCAGTGGGCTCAGCCAGTCGACCTTCATGTGGATGAAACGGCAGTCTATTAGGAACCCGCAAGTTGGTGTGTGCCGCCAAACCCCTCGCAAAATCATAAACGCAGATGTTTGGTATTTGCTTCCAGGACAGGAGAAGGTCAGCAAAATCCCTGGGACTTTCAGCACGAAGATTAAATTTAATACTGTATACAATGCCATGCGGACATAGTATTACAGACCACCCACCTGCGAGCAAAGATTAAATAAGTTGTCTGTGTTATTGTAAATTGTAATCAATAATTTAATGCTACTTCTTATAATCACTAAGTGATGCTTACCAGAGGCACCCCATATGCTTTGAAAGACCTTATCATATGTCTGCCTGCTCTTCATCTTCTCCCTCAGTCTGGTGATGAGATCAAAGCGCGAGCCGTTGGAGTCAATGTTGCAGGCTTTGCACAATTTTCTCACCACTCCAACCTGACAGTAATTAGGGAAAACTGTAAATGGAACAACCACTGAGCTTTATTGCACATATTCTAAAAACTTCAAAGCAGTGTTACCTTTTGTTTGGTGAGTTCATCAAACAGACGGTCCTCTGTGACACTGCTAAGCTGAGCTTCATGTGAAGTGCTTGTTCTTACTTTTTTAAACTCAGTGTTAAGCACAATGTCACTCTTTCGAGTTTCACTCCCGATCCATGGTGCCCAGTGTGTGTAACTTGGTGGAACTGAAAATGGATTCTTCACGCTGCCTACAGAAAATGGTATGTTTTTATTTACAGTCTAAATTACTTTAAAACACTGAATGACAGTAAATAAGTTTTTGCCATCACTTACTTGGAAAAAACCCACGGCTTATCATCTCCAGGTGAATAGAGTTCCAAAAAACTTCAATGTCATGTTCACCATTGAAGTCTTCAGGGGGGGCTTTGAGGTCACTCACTATAATAACTTGACTCATTAGGAATATGCACGTACTCCATGAATTATAAACACAAATGTACATAACACTTACCTGCTAAGTTGAACACTCCTTTTCTGTGTAAGTCCATAACTACCACAGGGGGGTGAAATCCACAGTTTATGCAGGAGTACATGTAATCTGTGTCAGTCAAAGCCTCAAAATGGCAGTAAGCATGAAATATGGTATCCCTAGAAGGAAACTTCACCCTTCTTAAGCCCTCCAATGAGTCAATGACCCTTGACACAGATACATGGTTCTGAAATATGACAATAGGGTGAAGAAGACTGTGATTAGACAGATATTTAAATTTAGGCACAAATGTATACATACACCAACATACCATATTCACACACACAAACGCATTTTGAAAGAAATCATCACATGAGTACAACTTATTTTTGCAATCCTCACCTGCAAATGTTCTCTCAAAAAAAGGCAGAGTTCAAGAGATAAAACAATGTGGTTATCAAAGTTATGAAGCCCATCCGTCCACTCCTGGTATCTGTACACCATGTGGCACTGAGGACACAATCTATGGTATGTTGAAACATCTGTTAAAGACAAACCACATTAATTTCAAAACATTAGTATAGGAACAATTATAAGTCATAATTCCACACTGAGATTTAATCTGATTCATTACAACTTACTCTCAACAATTCCCATCATGCTGACAATCCTTGCTTTATTAGTAATTAGAACAGCCTCGTCAAGTTTAGGGTGGTCTGGGCACACCTGGCACAGAGCTTCAAAAGGAATGAGCTGTTTCTGAAGGTCCATTTTCTGTGACATAACATCTTCTGGAAGAGATTGAGGAATTTTTTTCTCTTTAAATATATAGCGGATACTCCTTTCCACAGCAGCATTGTCCTCACAGGAAGAACCCTCCTGAGTCATCAGTGATGGGGGGCCTGATGATAGTGGCACATTTGACTGGAAGAGGTCTCTCTGTGTCTGAAAGAGATGCCATTTAGCAATGCTTTTATGAGGGCATGATATTCGTGGTTTTGCACAAGCACAATGCCAGGTATTCCTCTGAGCATTGTAAGTCACAAATATTCTGCCAAGATGGCAGAAACTGTGTATTTCAGGCTCAAATACAGAGAAACATATCTGTGAGGAGGATCCACCAAAATCTACCCTCACACAAAGTGGAACATGTGTCATCTGGGCAGCTTTCTGTCTCCTTATGCATGCCGCAGCCTTGGCCTCTCCAAAGAATTTCAGGACCACCATTTCCATCAAGATAGCTTCTTGAAGAAATACCTCTTTCACAGTTTCTCTACAGTAATCTAGTGAGCGAATGTGCTCACATAAACTGAAGCCTAGTCCGCTCCGCTGAGCCAACAACTGATATTGCTGACATTCCTCCAGCTCACATCTGACATTGTGAGATCTCCCCCATGTTTTCCTCTGAACGTGAACTGGCACAGAAAACCCATGGCCAGTTCTCTGCACAGCAAATAAGCCAGTAGTCTCGTCTACACAAACACACTGAAGATGACAGGCCAGGTAAACATCTAATGATCTGTTTGAATGACTCCTCATCATGTGAGCCTTGAAGTTTTTTTTAAGAAGACTAAGACCACAGTGAGGGCATTTCATTTTTATTGACTTCCCATAAGCCACAGTTTCATTCAGCACAGAGGGTAGAGCATATGAATGTTCTACCAAACATTCAGAAGACTGTTTAGACACTGGACATAGGACATCGGGAAGGAGACTGAGCTCCTCGGAGAGTGCAGTGGGAGGGAGACGGGGCTCCTCGGAGAGTGCAGCGGGGAGCAGTCCTGACAGTGGTGGCTGACTTGGCATTGAAGAATGCTGACATGACAATAAATGCCTTGCCATATCCCCACGCCGTATGATTGTCCTGTTACAGACAGGGCAGTGAAAGTGTCCTGTCGTCCTACATGGCAGCCTGCACCGGCATAAAATTTTGTCTTTAAGAGAGAGAAAAAACACATGTAATTTAAATGTAGTTATACAGAATGCAATCAATTTATCTAACAATCAGAGTGTACATGTTAACAAAAAACACAAATAAAATAATGGCCATCCAATCCTGTATAATGAAAGCAAAAGGGTATGGATCACAAGTGCCATCAAGCAATGTGGTCAACAGGAAAGAAAAATAAATTTAATAAAAACACAAGCTTTTTCTTGCTGATGAATGCACCGAACTGTACGATGTGAATAGCAACTTTTAAGTCAACAAAGAGACTGTGGAAGTGCTAAAAAGAAGTGCATATAACTGTATTTGTAACTATAAACTATATTTAATACCAACACACCTTTGAAAGGCAAAGCATTGTTAATGTGTTCATTTATATGTTCCTCAATCTTTGCCCTGACAGTAGGGCTGAAAGTGGGGCACAGAGGGCAGTGAAAGAGTCTTCTGCAACATGTTGTGCATTCCTGCAATGGTGGCTTTGAGGCAGAATTACAGATTGATATATGCATCTAAAACAGAGAAAAGCACATAAACACCATATGCACATATGAACTATTTTGATGCTACTTTATGCCACATTCTTCAAAGTGCTGAGACCCTTATTCCACTGACCACATTGAGGGAGCAGAGAAAATGTACTAGACAACAGATTAAGTTGAAATTATGAGATCAAATACATTTTGGATGTAAAAAAAATAGAAACCAGTTCAGGTTTTAGCAGAAATAACACGTTACACTTAGCATGTAATAGATTTGGAGAGAAAAGTCTTCACAAAAAGATACTTTACAAGATACTTTTATTTGTGACATACGTATGTATTGACATACAATTCATACAATTTAACAAAGGCTAACTAAATCCTGGGTAATAATAAAGCAGCAGAGAATAGAATAGAGAATACAAGTATTTATAAATTTATAAATAAAAAAAATACATTTCAAACTAACCACTATATGCCAACAATAAAGTGTAAGCGGACTAGTTGATTACTATAATTATAAAATACTAACGTCACATTTGTATATGAATAACGCGCGGTTTCCGTCACTTTGTTTTTCCGTATATGAATAACGCAAGGGAGGTCACGTGTTTTTTCCGACCTACTGTGGAGGTCACGTGTTTCCGCCTACTGTGGAGGTTACGTGTTTCCGCCCACTGTGGAGCTCCACAGTGTCTGCAGCCAGGTACTCTTGGTTTTAAAGGGCAGTGTGGGAAATGACGTCATTGGTGCCGGACCTGGAAGTGATTTTATCAGGGCCGGAAGTGACATCATCGTTGACAGCAGAACCGGAAGTGATGTCATCGGGACCGGCAGCAAAGCCATCCGTGGTGCCAAAACTATGTGGGATTTCCTATGGATGGTCTGCAAGTGACTGAGAGAAACAGTTAGTGCACTCCACCGCCCCCTGGTCTGATATACAATTACTATCATTTAGGCCCGTCAGCTGTTCTCTAATCGCACGTGTGTGACAACAGATTGAAACCACCTCTCTTTCCAAGTAAATTTGAAAGAGCAACTTAATTAGTAATTGAAGTTGTACAGATTTTTCTCTTTTTTAAAACAGATGATTTCAAAAATGCAACATTGCTTTTTAAATCAGAGTTTTCGAAACTTCAGAAATTTGTACAATCTCTGTTTGAGGTTCTTTTAATGAAAAGTGAACTTCTCCAACAACTTCTCTGAAGAAGAATTCTACTAAATTCCAATGAAATCAGTCCATTGGGAACCGTCTAGGTTTACATGTCAGCCAGATATGACAAGCACAATAGCTTATTTTCACATTTTTAAAATGACAGAAAAGAAGGTATAACTGGCATGGCCTAGAACTGAATTTTGTTAGTACTTAATTGAGCTTAATTTATCTGTAATGTCATTTCAATCAGTAGATTGATTACTGGTGATTTTCAGTCAGCCTCTTGCCATGCCCAAGACATTAATGTAGCTGCATTTCTCCTTGTACATGTGTGATGGCAGGAAATGAGAACATATGACTCTGAGCTTTCAGTACTTTTCCAACAGGGACAACCTCAACCTACCTATTAATTTTTTTGCCTTGCAGAATGAATTACTAATTTGAATTTCTCTTTTGAGTTTATTAAAAATATGCAAAAATGTTTTATTTTTCTACAGTCTAAAAAAAAACTACCTTAAGATCAAAGAATTCATGTAAGTCCTCAATAACAACATACCGTAAACAGAGAGACAGGTTCATCTTTGGCCAAACATTAAATGAAGATGAGCATGTGGTGAAAGCTGTGAGAAAAATGTGATTGCTCATTTGTCTTGATATCAAAGGATAAATAATCTTAGAATGTTCAGCCTGGCACTCTTTTTGTTTGTAGAGGTTAGCATATGCAGATGATCTCTTTGTCGGCTCTTCCTTAAATGATGGCAGAACTACCGTACATGCAAATAAGCTCTTTTGAGATTGAAATTTAAGGTTTCTGAAACACCCTTGAAGGTTTAGAAAGTCATTTGCAATAATTCATCTTTCTAAGGTAGCAAAAAAGCCAAAGTGAGTGTAAGAGCTGAGGGATCTGTTTAACCTGAACTCATTTCAAGTTTCTATTGTGGAAATGGACTCCAGAAGAACACAGGAGGACGTCATCATTACTGAAAAAGGTTAAACAACTCATCAAACGCTGGGTAGCAGTGTATGCAGTGAATGAATAGCATGCTGTGATACATTTCATGGCTAGCATAGTCATACAGTACATGGGTTATAAATTGAGATATCTTTGAACAGATGACCACACCGACATTCCTGTACCTGTTGAAGACACCCTGGCTGGATCTAGTCTTGGTCGAATATGGGGGTCAATAAGAGAAGATGACTTAGATACAGCTTGCTAATGAAGTACACATTAAAAGTTAAAGTGTGACTATAAGGATGTTGGTGATTATGATTGATGGTTGATGATGAGATAATTATACCCACTGACTTTTCAAGGGATCTTAGGACATTCCGTAAAGTAACTATTCAGTGAAGTTCAAAGTCCACTCCCTGCAAGTGCCCATATAATATTAAGTCAGGAAGTTATTTCAGACTTGATGTAGCAAAAGATATCATAGAGAACAAAAACAAGGGGAATAAAACACCTCTAAGCCTTTTCTCAAAATTATATTTTGCTATGCATGCCTATAGTACAGCAAGAAAACACAAATGAACTGTTAGTATCTCATCTACTTAATGAAGTGTTTTGGTATTTTTAAGAAAATTATAAAAAGATGCAAGAGGCTGAAAGCATGTAGATGTAGAATATTCTGCCATAATGAAGACATGCTGCATAAGCATTGCATCTGTGCTGCTGTTCTTTCCATGAAGTCTATATCTTACCACTACTATAGGTATTGTGGATGAAAATCAAGAATAACAGCAGGCAGACACCAATAAAAAAGTAAAAAAGCAATTTCTTTATTCTTGGTGAGCAGAGAGGCCACAGGAACTGTCACGTTCGTTAGAGACAGTCAGCCTAGCCAGCAGCCAGAAGAGACTTCCTTTAATACTCAACTTCGTTGACAAGAAAGAAAAAGAGGAAATGTAGTAGTTCATCTTGAGGTCATTACATGGATTGCTAGAGCCCCTGTTCACATCCTAAATTTGTACATGTTTTTTTACAGATAAAGAGTTGTCAGCATTTGCACAGTTTTAGGAAACACATTTCTGCTAGCTTGCACGTACATAAGTCAAGTTAACGGTTTTTAGAGTGTATGTAACTCAGCAGTTTTATACAATGCTCACCTCCCTATTCTTCTGCACCATCAGGGTTTCAACACTTCAATGGCTATGTGGCAGTTACAATTTAAGAATTTTTTTCTCATCTTATAAAAGGATTAAATGTTATACTGTTGGTTAATGCACAGCACATTCTTATTATACCTTACATTTCAGTTAATAATGTTTTTTTTCTTTCTCAGTATCTTATTGAAGCAAGATCTCTATCTTTCTGTATGCCAACTGGAGAAATAAATCCTTCCATCCCTTTTCCATGCACACTCTGTACAGGGTGGCAGAGGATAGGAGCCTATTGCAGGACACCAGCCTGGGCCAACTTACATTTAATAATCAAACCTTTGGGATGTAGGAGGAAAACAGGGGTAAATGTACTGGGACACTGGCAAAGATTTTACTTTAACTGAGATTGGAAGGTATTTTATAATATGTGTGGACTTTATCTTTAACTGTCTTTCACCTGATACAGTGAAAGAAGCATTTTAAAGTGATAGTTGGTTCCAACTGTCACTATCTTTCTTTAAAATGTGAAATACCCATGTCTTGTCATTCATTTATGCTCTATTTGATCAAACTGCAAGAATTCTATCCTTTAACTTTCCTTTGTACTTCAAACCCCAAAGACCTTAAGTGAATCTTGTAGCTCTTTTCTGAACTTGTCCCACTTCTGCAATGCCCTTCTTGTATATGGACACCAAAACTACACACATCAATTTAGATATGGCCTCCCAAGTCCATTACACAGCAGCTTACGTAGAACCTTTTTCTCCCCATTATGAGATTCATTAATCAGCTGATGGATATCTTTACAGGCATCTCATGTTTGCCTATCACTGAGGAGGCCTTATCATCTATTCTTCGTCTTGTCCCAGTTGGACAAAAGAGGCACTTATGCTGGAGTGCTGTTCATAGGCTTCAGTTTGGTATACAACACCATTAACCCTCAGAAGCTTGTAGGAAAGCTGAATCTGCCAGGTTACAACGGTTCTCTATACATCTGGATCATAATCTTCCTGACAGAGAGACCCCATACAGTCCACATTGGAAACACCATCTCCAGCATCATCATGTTGAGTACTGGTGCCCCCCCTGCGCTGTGTACTCTGCCCACTTTTGCTCACTTTAATGACTCATGACTGTACAACCGTGCACAGCTCTAACACTATTATTAAGTTTACCCACAACACAACAGCAATTGTCTCATCAGCAATAGTGGTGAGTTAGCTTTCAGAATGGAGATACGATGACTGGTGGACTGGTGCAACTACAACAATCTGTCTCTTAACATGGATAAAATGAAAGAGATGATTGTTGACATCAGACACATGCTGTCCACACCCTACTGCACATCAAGAGCTTTATGAAATTGGTTAAGAGAGCTAAATTCCTTGTTGTACACCAGACAGCTGAACTTACTTTGTCAATTGACACCGCCTCCATACCCTAGTTGGTGCAGCAGCATCTCCACTTCATTGGGCAGCTGAGTAAGGCAAGCCTACCTCTCTGTACTCTCACCATATTCTACAGAGGCACCATCGAGAGGATTATGACCAGCTGCGTTCCTATCTCATTTGGGAACTGCTGTGTCTCTGACCACAAGGTCCTGCAGCAGATAGTACTGTATAAACAGCAAAAAAGTTCATTGGGATCTCCCCAACCTCCATTAAAGACATCTTATTAAGCATTGCATCAGAATAGCCTACAGCACTATGGAGGACCATCACACATTTCCCACGGTCTCTATGTTCCACTTCCACCTAGCAGAAGGCTGCATCCAAACCAGTTCTGGCAGGTTCTACAACAGCTTCTCCTCCTTGGCTGTCTGGACTCTGAGCTCTGTGCTTACCTCCTCCCCTAAAATCTGCTCCTAGTAGTTTATCTATATGCAGTTCATTTCTTACTACTTTTGTCTGTATTATTATTTTTTGTTATTATCATTAATTTGTATATTACTATCCATTTTAATTACTTACTATCTATTCATTTACCTGTTATTTACTCAGTTATCTATTTATAGTACAGTATAATTCTTCTCCTATTTTGAACTTGTGTTCTGTGTTTATTTGCATATTGCACCACGGTCATGGTGGAACATTATTTCATGCCACTGTATAGTGCAATACTGCAATACTAGTATGGATGATCTGTCTCTGTTATTCCAAAAGATGGCCCATCATAAATATTTTTAATAATAAAATGCATTGATGGTGCAACAGAAACATTAACACTGCTTTTGTAAATCCCATACCAAATGGCATATAGCAGAGATGTATACATTGTATGGTGCACTGCAAACATTAATGCTGAGGCCTATGTTGATTACTTAGATTTCAACTCGTCTTAGACGGGTGGCACAGCCAGTATGACAATAAAGCCACTTGACTTGATTTGACTTGACTTGATAATCCAGCAAACTACAAGTATTAGTCTTTTTCAATTGCTCCTATACACTGAATAACACAACAAAACAGACAGAAGTAATCAAAAAAGAAATGTATCAAATGTCCAAGTCAGTCACCTGAAAACTTCTTTTTTTCTCTCTCTGGATACCCTTATTTTGATAATGCAGTTGCACCCTTGTTCAAGGTGCCTTTGTTTTTTATTCCAAAATGATACGAAAAGGAAAGAAAAATTATGCCTAATCACAGGAAGAATGGGCCATTTAGCAAAAACAACATAAAGCCAATTAAATATAATTTGCATCTATAAAAAGCTCAAATTTATTTAATTACCATAAAAAGCATTTCATAAAAAGATTCCTTCCTCTCTATTTGTTCTGCAATTTGTTTCTTTTACTCATTAAGATTGTAAGAGTTTATACACTTTTGAGGGTTACTTTAATGCCATAACAGTTAATTCAACTCTCACAATTTCACTGGGTATCATCAAGCACAGAAACAAACTTTAGTACAAACTGTACACTTCCCATAGCACAGTATTAGGATCTGTATTAGGATCAGTCCCTGGTGGGTCACTGCAGTTTAGGCAAAATATCCAGACCCAACTAGATGAGGACGTCAATCAATAATATTAAAAACTAGCAGAATACCCGCGCTTCGCAGCGGAGAAGTAGTGTGTTGAAGAAGGTATGAAAAAGAAAAGGAAAAATTTAAAAAATAACGTAACATGATTGTTAATGTAATTGTTTTGTCATTGATATGAGTGTTGTTCCCATATCTATATATATATCTATATATCTATATATCTATATCTATATATCTATCTATCTATCTATATATATATATATATATATATATATATAGCAAAATAACCGCGCTTGGCAGCGGAGAAGTAGTGTGTTAAAGAAGGAAAGAGAAACAAAAGGAAACATTTTGAAAATAACGTAACATGATTGTCAATGTAATTGTTTTGTCACTGTTATGAGTGTCGCTGTGATATATATATATATATATAGCAAAATAACTGCACTTCGCAGCGAAGTCGTGTGTTAAAGAAGTTATGAAAAAGAAAAGGAAACATTTGAAAAATAATGTAACATGATTGTGAAAGTAATTGTTTTGTGTATTTGACGGCAGCGTCACAAAGTTGTTTTCGTCTAGCTGCATTAGAAAATGTACCATGACATCTGACACGCCTCCTTTTTACTGTTTTCTCACAGCTTGGATTGCTGCTGTCATAATGGTTTTGAGTCTCTATATATATATATATATATATATATATATACATATCTTCATATCTATATAAATATATACATATGTATATACATTAGATATCTACATATACACATATATATACATATCTATCTACATCATACATACACACACATACATACATACACACACACAAATTATATATATGTGTGTGTGTGTGTATATATA
>JANRMT010048633.1:0-11514 GCA_026402145.1 Polypterus bichir lapradei
AATATGACCAAGCTGTAGCTGTGCGCTGAGCTTACTCTTGAGCATGCAACGTACAGTTGGCCATGTGAACAGTAATATTGTTTCAAATCTCACAGCTTGGATTGCTGCTGTCATAATTGGTTTGAGTTTCATGGTTTGTTTCAGTTACGACAGTATTTGTAGGACTTGTGTTGAAGAGACATTCGGCATCTGTCAAGCGTTGTAAGTATACAACCAGTTTCATTGATAACTTCACATCCAGCTTTTGAGAGTTTAAACATTTCTAAACATCAAAGTGTCCACTACTGAAATTGTCACCTGTGAAGCTAAGATGTTTAAGAGGCATTGGCAGTTGTCCAAAGGTGTAAAATATTTGGCCATTTCGGTACACTTAAGCATTTCACTCTTCTAGTGCTCCTGTGTAGTATAATTATCTCCTGTACCGTCATCAGTCCACACCTCGAACCTGTCCCAGTCATTCAATACATAAGACGCAATGTTCCTCCGAATATCAATAGTGAGCCTGATATGGCTGTGCAATATGTAACAAAGAGAATGGAAAGGCAGGTGCCATCTCCGGGCATGGAAACCACTTGTTAAGTGACAGTTCTTTGATCGATGGTGATTACCTCGATAGACATGTTAATGGGGGTACGGTTGGAATGATAAAGGAAATGGGTACCTGAACAATGTAAAGTAAGTCTAAAATACCTATACAATAACTATAATCGTAATAAATGAACAATAAAACAGCGGAGAAGCCGTGGATTAAATAAAAAGGCTGTAGTTATCAGCAGGGAGACGTGAATACCGTGGCGAAGCAAGGAAGGGAATGTAGAGACTGGAGCGACAGACGGCCTTATATAGGCAGGCAGCCAACAACGTGGGAGGCGTTGGGATGGGGGACCCAACGCCGCCTCATACGGTGACCGAGCTGCAGGCTATGGACGTATATATGTACGTAAGTAGGATTCAGTTAGCGTTGGGAACCCGCGTACCAAATTTCTTGAAGATGGGCCCATAAGTAACAAAGACCGTTGAAAAGTTCAATATGGCAGCCGACAGTGGCATCATATCACCGAAATAAGTACGTACATTGGTTTCGGTTAGTGCAGGTTAAGCCGTCTACCAAATTTCGAGAAGATGAGGCCATAAATAAGAAAGTTCAACATGGCGGACGTTGTTGATCGTTACGCGTAGAATTTCGAAATGAAACCTGCTTAACTTTTGTAAGTAAGCTGTAAGGAATGGGCTTGCCAAATTTCAGCCTTCTACCTACATGGGAAGTTTGAGAATTAGTGACGTTGGAAAGTTCAATATGGCGGCTGACAGTGGCGTCATACCACCGAAATAACTATGCACATTGGTTTCGGTTAGCGCAGGGATGCTGCCTACCAAATTTCGTGAAGATGGGGCCATGAATAAGAAAGTTCAATATGGTGGACGTTATTGATCGTTATGACCGTTACGCGTAGAATTTCGAAATGAAACCTGCTTAACTTTTGTAAGTAAGCTGTAAGGAATGGGCCTACCAAATTTCAGCCTTCTACCTACAAGGGAAGTTGGAGAATTAGTGACGTTTGGAAAATTCAATATGGCGGCCGACAGTGGCGTCATACCATCGAAATAAGTACGTACATCGGTTTTGGTTAGCGCAGGGAAGTCACCTACCAAATTTCGTGAAGATGGGGCCATAAATAATTAAGTTCAACATGGCGGACGTTGTCGACCGTTATCGACCGTTATGACCGTTACGTGTAGAATTTCGAAATGAAACCTGCTTAACTTTTGTAAGTAAGCTGTAAGGAATGAGTCTGCCAAATTTCAGCTTTCTACCTACATGGGAAGTTGGAGAATTAGTGATGAGTCAGTCAGTCAGTCAGTCAGTCAGTGAGAGCTTTGCCTTTTATTATTATAGATACTATGAGGGGCCGTTCAGGAAAAAAAAAGATTGGTTTGTAAATATATACATTGGTTCAGATATATATATCGGTTCAGATACATTGGTTTGAATATATACATTGGTTTTAATACATCCGTTCAGATATATATTTCGGTTCAGATATATACATTGGTTGGGATATATTGGTTGAGATATATACATCGGTTTGAATACATCCGGTCAGAAATATACATTGGTATAGATACATTGGTTGAGATATATATAAATTGGTTTGCATAGATCCGTTCTGATATATATACATTGGTTGAGATACATCCGTTCAGATATATACTTTGGTTTGAATACATCCGTTCAAATATATACATTGGTTGAAATATATATATTGGTTGATATACATTGGTTTAAATATATATATTGGTTAAAATAGATTGGTTTAAATATATACATCGGTTCAGATACATCCGTTCTGATATATATATTGGTTCAGATAGATCCGTTCAGATATATACATTGGTTGGGATTTATGGGCAGGCACAACGCGGCCACCCATGTTTAGCATCTCCCTTTCGCTTCATCATTGCTTCAACACTGTTGTAATTATTATGCACATTTTATACAAGTAGCATATGCCTGTCTGTCGCGTTTTGTTTCGTAAGCCCTCTTGGTTGAGGGTCCTCGATTTCAAAGCACTTTTTTTCCTTTCATTATTTAAAACACTCGCACAGATACCCGCCTCTTCGCCTCGCTCCGTCCCGCCCCGGTTCATTGTACCCGCCTCACTCGCTCCCTCTTTTCCCACCCATGACAGATTCTTCTCAAAAGCAGAGTTACCAGAAAGCATTAATCGCAACCACAGTACCTCCCATTTTTTTCACCTCATGAGACGCTGGTTTATCATTGGTGGAAAGCCGCCCGGTGATATCTGTTATTCCGTATTAGCAGCATTTCATTAAAGGGCGATCTGCTTCAGCAAGGAACTTAGTTCTGTTTGCTGAAAGGATGTTATGGAGGAAAACACTGGAGTTGCTCTGTTTCTTTAAATGTTGATCAGGGATCAAAATGACTAGAATATTCCCGCTTCACAAATAACTGGTGTTTAACTGTTTTTATAGTAAAACTAACACAACCACACACAAGCACGTACACGTACACGCTCACACACACTCAAACTCACAAATCCTGAGTTGCACGTACTACTGATTAAGCGAATCTGTCAAGGACGATTATTTTTTCACCCCACAAAACAGATTCTTCTCAAAACCTGAGTTACCAGGAAGCATTGATAGCAACCGCAGTACCTACCATTTTTCACCTCAACAGACGCTGGTTTATCATTGACCGAAAGCCGCCCAGTGATTTTCAGTATTCCGTATTGGCAGCATTTCATTAAAGGGCGATCTGTTTCAGCAAGGAACTTAGTCCTGTTTGCTGAAAGGATGTTATGGAGGAAAACACTAGAACAGCGCTGTTTCTTCTGAATGTTTATCAGTGATCAGGGACCAGAATGATCAGAATATTCCTGCTTCACAAATAACTGATGTCTGTTTTTATTGTAAAACTGAGGAAACCACACACACATGCGTACACAACACAAACACTCAAACTCACAAACCGTGGGTCGCACACACTACTGATTAAGTGTATCTGTCACGGACGATCATTTTTTTCACCCAATAAAACTTTAGTTCGTCAAAGTTAGAAAGCAGCGCGGTGATTTCTATTATTCCTTATTGGCAGCATTTAATTTAAAGATGAGTCACGTCAACAAGGTGAAAGAGTCTCTTATTTTGACAGGACGATCTTTTTTTAGGCTTAAGCATTTTTGATTGACTTACAAAAGAAAATAGTTATTACTTACCCTCTTTGCTTCGAATTGGCTTTTTAAAAAAACTTTTTGATATAATTTGTTTATGACAGTATAAAATAAAAGTAGTGCTCAAAATTATAATGCGCCTATCTAACAGGAAGAGGTGGTGGCTAAGAGTGAGATTGCTGACTCGCAGTTAAATGATCACTGATTTGTGTCCGGGGGGCTTCCTTTCTGTTATTTTATTTATTTATTTTTACAAATTGCTTTGAGTAGTAAGAAAGGCGCTATAAAACGTAAGGAATTAATAACAATAATAATAATAGTACTATTATTATTATTATTATTATTATACGTGTGAATGCGTGATCAAATTCAGCCGCTGCGTAGTGGGGTATGAATAGGGACACTATGTGCTCGACAATACCACGAGTTCATTGAAATAATTACACAGCAAGGTGTACACGCAATACAAACAATGTGTATATTATTGAAGTAAAGGTTCATATAAATTGATTATATACAAATTTTTAACAAGTTGAAAGATGTCAACTGGTTAAAATGCACGAAATTATACATGTATTGCTTTATAGTCCACATATAGTGTATGTGTATTATTAAAATAATGATATAAAAATCATATAAAATGGTATAGAATCTGCGTCGTAGACGTATTTTGTGTCATATTTCTTCAAAGAAGTTTTTAATTAGATTGCTTTAAAAAATCTTACGGCAAACATGTGAACCGTTGAAAATCGCTGATCTTAATCAATTTGTTTTAACGCATGCTCCGTGCAAAATGCTGTCTGTTAGTAAACATGCACACGCAGTGATGTCCTGATGTCTGCGTTCTAAGGCTGCAGGAATATTAAACGCTATTGACGTTTTACTGGGGTGCTCTGTGATTGAGGGCGGACAGTAAACTTTGTTAAAATGATATCGAAAAATACCAGTCGTCAGTTGTGTTTTCAGTTGTTTTGGCGTGTTTACTGTTCTGTTACCAAAAAATTCTTCAACGGGGCTCATCAACAAAGAAACGTGGATAGTAAGATTTAGTAAAATATCAGTAATAATACATTGCTCGACACCCAGTAACACTTTACAAAGACATTTAAAAGACAGCTCGTTAAAATAAATGTAGCAATCCATTGTCATGCTATAAGTGACAGCTTGCTCTTAAACATTTACACAGGTGGTTTTTCCTGGGAATAAAAAGGGAAAAAAATCCACGGGAACAAGTTCAATTTAGAAGAAACCACAATTCGGTCAGGTGTATATTTATGATCACGGAGAAGCGATGCAACATAGAGAGTCGAAAGAATTTCACGATCAAACGTATTAGAAATTATAACGCCAATAATAGATACAAATCCATATGTCAAAAAGTATCGCACTTCGCACAAAATTTATCTGCAAAACACGGACAAAGAAGTTTTCTTGGATCTGAAAGATCGCAGTTGCATGTATAATAAACCAACATGTGACGAATTGTCAGCGATAATAGTTTCAAGAGACGGAGATATAGCCACTAGGCTACACTGCCCCAGTAGTTTATTTGTTCAGGTTAAACCATTAAACGTGGCCACATTAGTCATGACTGCATGAAAACGCTATAACAGATCTGTGGAAATCCTTCATAAATAACAAAGCGAGAAGTCCAGAATGTCTTACCTTACATGCACAGCCTACACCTTTGAGTCCTGTGCCAGGTCACTGTGTACAGTGTGCACTGTCACCCCATGTCTCTGGGGTTTTCCTCCAAGTATTTCAGCTTCCTCCCTCATGGCAAAGGCTGACTGGCGAGACTGACCGTGTTTGGTATTACAGGAATATTGCACCCATAAGTGGTATTTTTTATATGTTACTAATCCAATGTAGTTTGTAGTTATGGTACAGAATCATTTTTAATCTCATGCAGAACACAGTAGTCTCTGAAAGAACAGGCATCTATGGTTTCCAGTGCTGGATAACAACAAGCAATACCAATACCTTTGAATAATGGAAATAAAAATGTAATCTTGCTTAAAATATTAAAGAAATGTGTCCCTAACCTTCAACTTTTTCCTTTTGGTTGTCAGTTCATGTTCAGCTCACTTAACTATTCACATTAATAGACATTTTAAGCGAGGGTGCCCAAACATTTGCATTCCACTCTATTTATCTATCTATTTTTGGATTGTTTATTTAAAGAGCTTCTGTGCAAGCCAAATTTCCCACTGGGGACAATTAAAATTATATTTATGTATCTAAACCTTGAGACCACTGTGGCTCTTCAACTCTAAAGTTGCCTACTCCATGCCAAACAGCATTACTGTAAATGAAATGTGCAGATTACGATGGGTGTGCCAGTCTTCACAGTGTGACAAACATAGTGATTTATAAACGCAATGAACATCTGCAGCTATATACTGTATCACAAAGTGTGCCATAGAATTAGAACCCCATCTGCCTTCACGTCAGTTCAAAGCATGGACTCATAGGGGTTTCAGATGTATGGCACAGAAATGCTGGCAAATGCCGACATCAATGTGTGTCACGTTTGTTGCAGATTAGCTGATGACGAGGCTCTGCTCTGAATAACCAAGTCCATCTTCTCTCACTGCTACTCAAACAGATTGCTCAGTCTGGAGCAAAGTGCAGGTCACTGCCTAGGAGGAATTCAAAAGGCTGCTGGAGGAGTTTAGAGATGAGTAAAGCATCACATTCCTGACAAATTCCAGACCCATGGAAGAATTTGGGTGTTTATTTAAGCCACGTGTGTGTCAGCCAAAGAGACTGGCAAAGCCCAAAATAATACATTCAGCAAACTCAGGTCTGACCGCAACTCCTACATAGAAGCAGTGCTGCACTGAAGAAAGAAAACTAAAGAAAACCACTATCTTCAATAAGTGGTCAGTGAGGTAGCTTGGTGGTCTGTTTCTTGAACCCATGTTTTAGATCAAAATGGGAACATTTGGATGAGGCTGAGTTTATAGAGTTCCTCAAATACACTACCCTGTTGTATTTAATGGTGCCATTTCTGGCAGATGCTGCAGCCCTGATTATAAAAATGTATCCTTTATTTACATTACAGAAGTGAGAATGACTTCTCCAAATCTTGCATGAGACAATATTTTACTCAAGAAAGTTGGGGGTCTTCTTTGAATCCCCATATCTTTTATCGAATAATGCAGAATAATGGTTAGTATTAAAGATTTGCAGTCAAGTCAGTTTAGCATCATTGTGTCAAGTTAGACAGAAGGACTTGAGCAGCAGAATCATATAGTAACTTATAAAGTGTTATAGTGCATAGCTGAACATGTCACAGAAAGAGCATAGATGGACACATTGAAAGTGTGCAATAGACAATTCAAAGAACACTGGGTAAGTGCCATTCATTTTGATAAAAAAAATCATTTAATAGCAGTGATGGGGAAGGTTAGTTTCAAAAGTAAATTAAGAGTGACTTAAGAGTAAAGAGTGCATTACTCATTACTTACAAAACAAAACTAACTAAATCTATATCTATACTAATAAAAGGCAAAGCCCTCACTGACTGACTGACTGACTCATCACTAATTCTCCAACTTCCCGTGTAGCTAGAAGGCTGAAATTTGGACAGGCTCATTCCTTACAGCTTACTTACAAATGTTAAGCAGGTTCTATACTAATAAATGTTAAGCAGGTTTCATTTCGAAATTCTATACGTAATGGTCATAACTGGAACCTACTTATAACATTAAATAAAGCCGTGGACATCACAAGATCGCAAGAGAGGACAAGCACAGCTGAGAACCTTCAATGCATGTACTCCGAGCAGCTCACGTGAACTAACTGTGAACACAGTACGCAGAGAACAAGGAAGAGCTCCAAAGAGCGCTGAACAAAAAA
Organism: Polypterus bichir lapradei; assembly: GCA_026402145.1. Lineage (NCBI taxonomy): Eukaryota > Metazoa > Chordata > Cladistia > Polypteriformes > Polypteridae > Polypterus > Polypterus bichir. The sequence goes on from JANRMT010048633.1 coordinate 7,560, forward strand.
CGCATTACACAATTGAGAAGGCAGCAGAAGAACATGAAGCGAGTGACGCATACAAGCATATTCATAAGTGCAGCTACTGCAGAAACAAAGCATGGTGTAAACCTTAAGTTCAAATTAAGTTCATAGACAGGCTGCCACTGGCGTTTGTCATGCCTATGACGAATACCATATTCGTGAGATACAAGTTTAATGAGAAGATGCAGGGTATAAACAAGACTTTTGATCACTTTGTAATGGAGTTAAAATTGCTGGTGATGGACTGTGCTTATGCAAACGAAGATGAGATGGTCAGGGATAGAATAGTGTTTGGCACAAACTCAGCAAAAGTGCGAGAGAAACTTTTAAGTGCCAAGTCTGAGCTAACATTAAATAAAGCCGTGGACATCGTAAGGTCGCACGAGATAGCACAAGCACAGCTGAGAACCTTCGATGCATGTACTCCGAGCGGCTCATGTGAACTGACTTTGCAGGACTGGGAAAGCTAAACCCGTGCATGCAGTGTGTGATGTTTTAGACAAAGAGGAAGACGAGCTGCTTATTGATGCAGTAGGAAAGGAACAACCCTCTGACGCTGAACAAGTCTTTGTAGACATATCAATAGGAAAGCAAGGTGTAAAGCTTAAGTTTAAATTACGTTCATAGACACGCTGCCGCTAAATATTCGCAGGCAAATCCACAACTTAATACCAGGAATGCCTGTTAAACATCTTAGATTCACGAGTACCGATTTGGGTAGTGATCACTTCGATGAATGAAACCTGTTATCTTTACAACGGTTGACAACGAAGATGAGATGGTCAGGGATAGACTAGACAAACACGGAATGTAACTTGAACACAACACGTCCTCCAAATACGAACCTGATTGAAAGAAATAATGATAATCAAATCCTTGATGACAGCATCATTCATAACAGTCACAAAACAATTACATTGACAATCATGTTACGTTATTTTTAAAATGTTTCCTTTTCTTTTTCATAACTTCTTTAACACACTACTTCTCCGCTGCGAAGCGCGGGTATTTTGCTAGTACTGTATATAAAAGCCAAATACCACTGACTCACTCATCACAAAATCTCCCGAATCATGAGGACTTTGGACTTGAAATTTGGAATGTAGGTTACCCTTGACCCATAGGTGCTCGCTAAGAAACGGTTTAAAAAATTTCTTATAGTTTTTTAGACCTGTTTGTATGCCTGTCCGCTGTTCACAAGAGAACTACTTAACGGATTTAGATTGGGTCTATAATTTGCTTGAACATTCCGTTGATTTTGCGACTTCTCTCATCGCGCTAAGTACCATAGTTCGCTTGCGGTACCGATTTATTAGCGCGAATCCGAGAGAGACCTATTGGGCTGTGGTGCCCTCCTCACTCATGCATCTGCCTCGGGGTGTAACCTTAACTCCGCTTAGTTAGCGAACGAGAGAACTAATTAACAGATTTAGATCGGGTTTTTTTCTATAATTTGCTTGAACATTCCAGTTGATTTTGCAGCTTCTCTCATTGCACTAAGAATCATAGTTGGCTTGCAGAAGCGATATATTCGCTGTAATCCGAGACAGAGGCAGCGGGCCAAGGGGATGTCAGGAGTGAAGAGCTGGGCCGGGCCCTCCTCGCTGTCCTGTTTCACTAATATGCGGGCGAAGCCACAGGGAATGGCCAGTATATATCTATACTAATAAAAGGCAAAGCCCTCACTGACTCACTCACTCACTCACTGACTGACTCATCACTAATTCTCCAACTTCCCGTGTGGGTGGAAGGCTGAAATTTGGCAGGTTCATTCCTTACAGCTTCCTTACAAAAGTTGGGCAGGTTTCATTTCGAAATTCTACGTGTAATGGTCATAACTGGAAGCTGTTTTTCTCCATTTACTGTAATGGAGATGAGCTTGAAAGCCGTGGGGGCGGAGTTTCGTGTGACATCATCACGCCTCCCACGTAATCACGCAGTACGCAGAAAACCAGGAAGAGCCCCAAAAAGCGCTGAAGAAAACATGCATTATATAATTGAGAAGGCAGCGAAACAATAAGAAGCGAGCGAGTGACATATACAACCATATTCATGAGTTCTGCTACTTCGGAAACAAAGCACGATGTAAACCTAAACTTTAAATTAAGTTCATAGACAGGCTGCCGCTAGCGTTTGTAATTTAGTGTCTGCCCATATAAGGCCGCCTGTCAGCGGCAATCCAATAGAAACACTGCCACTAAATATTCACGGGTGAAGGACTGTGCTTATGCAGAGGAAGATGAGATGGTCAGGGTGGTGTTTGGCACAAACTCAGCGAAACTGCGAGAGAAAGTTTTAAGTGCCGGGACTTAGGTAACATTAGATACAGCCATGGACGTAGCACGACATGGCACCAGCACAGCTGGGAAACTTCGATGCATGTACACCGAGCGGCTCACGTGAACTGACGCAGTGCACAAACAAAAAGCAACAGTTCCAAAGAGCGCTGAACAAAAACCGAATTACACAATTGAAAAGGCAGCAAAAAAATATGAAGCGTCTGATACATACAAGCATATTCATAAGTGCAGCTACTGCGGAAACAAAGCACACGGTGGAAAAAGTCAATGTCCCGCTAAAGGAAGACAGTGTAAAAAAAAAAAACCCGTGCATGCAGTGTGTCAGGTCTCAGATAAAGAAGAAGACGAGCTATTTATTGATGCAGTAAGAAACGAATCTTTTTCATAGCTTCTTTAACACACTACATCTCCGCTGCGATACGCGGGTATATATATATATGTATATATATACCCCGATCTACATACTCGAATAATGAATACTTTATTCGCAATCAATGATTGTTTTGGTAAAGCCATACTCAGTGTATTCATTAGATGAACGGTAAAAAAGTAAGAGCGAGGGGAGGATGACTTATTGAGGCATACAGGCTGTAGTGCGCGTCAGCTCTATCTGAATTGCGCGATCACATTTGAAAAAATATATCTTTTCAAGTTCTATTTAGTCCATATGTGTCAAACTCAAGGGCCGCGGGCCACATCCGGCCCGGCGTGTAATTATATCCGGCCCGCGAGATCATTTTATATACTGTATTATTGTTATTAATGGCCCGGGTATATGAAGCGCTGGTAACACAATAAACTACAGATCCCATAATGCAGTGCTTCAGCTGCCTTGCCGAACACTTACCACGTTAATCAAATCTAGCTTATGATTTTGCAAGTTATTGCGAAGCTAGCCCACACGATGCTGAAGAGAAAAGTTGATTCTGAAAATAGAGCCTTTAAAAACCGATGGGAGGCTGAGCATATGTTTACTGACATTGCCGGTAAACCCGTGTGTCTCATTTGTGGAGCTAATGTGGCTGTAATTACAGAATTTAATCTAAGACGGCACTATGAGACAAAATATCAGGGTAACCTGAAAGACCTGAATGCAATGCAGAAGATACAGAAAGCAGAAGAATTAAATAAGAATCTGACACTTCAGCGGACGTTTTTACCAGTGCACAATCACAAAGTGATTTCAAGTGAAGCTGCTTTTATGGGAGACACAAATGCACCAGTGCAACTTGCCCCACTTTCCCTGTTGCCAAGTAATGTTGAACCAAGTCGTCACTACGGTGTTCCCAAATACGCACTTTGCTGATAAACTGAGCGCACTGAGTTTGCACGGCGCTTTGGTGACTTTGAAGAACAAAAAAAGTCTGTCTACATGCGGCTCGAACCTTGTGCATGTTTGGTAGCACATATCTGTGTGAGAAGCTCTTCTCAGTGATAAAGACTAACAAAACAGCACACAGGAGTCGCCTCACTGATGAGCACCTGCAGTCCATCCTGAGAATCTCCACAACACAGAACCTCACACCAAACATAAACGAACTTGTTGCCAAAAAAAGATGCCAGGTGTCCAGCTCTAAAATGACATATGAGCAAAGACAACTGAATGATTTGATTTGTTATTGCTGAAAGGAACACATTTT